>VZRX01001987.1:28903-137383 GCA_013398075.1 Notiomystis cincta
GGGCGGGGCGGGGTCGGGCCGCGGCCGGCGCGCGGGGCCCGGCGTGACCCGGCGGCGCCCCAAGGTGACTCGAGTGACCTTCGCGGGCTCCGGCCCGGCCGCGGGGCTTGCGGCTCTTCCCTTGCCCCAGGCCCGGTCCCTCTGGCTGGCATCTCTCGGCCTAACGCGGCTCCCTCGGGCGGCTCCGGCCCGCCTCTGCCAGTAAAGGCTCTCGCCTCTATGTAGGCCCGATGTAGCTGTTGCGATGTACTTGTCATATACTTGTCCTCGTAGCTCACAGAATCAGTTAGGTTGCTAAAGATCTCAGAGAGATCATGAAGCCCAGTCTAAAACCGTCATTTAAAGTAGTTCGTGGCCGTGAGCGCCACGTCCAATCTTAAACATCTCCAGGGTCGGTGGCTTCACCACCTCCCTGGGCAGTCCATTCCAGTGTCTAATCACTTGTTGTCTGAAGAATTCCTCCCCTAATTCCCCCTAAACCTCACTTGGCACAGCTTCAGGCTGTGTTCTCTGGCCCTGCCACTGGTTGCCTGGGAGAAGAGGCTGGTCCCCACCTTGCTACAGTCTCCTTTCAAGTGGTTGTAGAGGAATTGCTCGCAGCTGTCTGCTCCTCTTTTGACAAGTCCTGATCTCTGAAAAAGCTTGGAAGCAATTTTAAGCCTTTTTCTTAGCAACACCAACTATGACTATTGAGGATTAACTTTATTTAGAAGCAGGTCTAAGCCTAGCTGTAGCACAGGCCTGTCGAGGCAAGAGATTTGCAAGTATTTGTGTTTTTATTTGCAGGTGCAACATGCGAGCAAACAGATTGCTGCTGATAAGCAGTACAAGGGTATCATCGATTGTGTAGTGCGTATTCCAAAGGAGCAAGGAGTGCTGTCTTTCTGGCGAGGAAACTTGGCAAATGTCATCAGATACTTCCCAACTCAAGCTCTCAATTTTGCCTTCAAGGATAAGTATAAGCAGGTGTTTTTGGGAGGTGTAGACAAGCACACTCAGTTCTGGAGGTATTTTGCTGGTAACCTGGCATCTGGTGGTGCAGCTGGAGCCACTTCCCTCTGCTTTGTCTACCCTTTGGATTTTGCAAGAACCCGCTTGGCTGCTGATGTTGGAAAAGCCGGTGCAGACAGAGAATTCTCTGGTCTCGGGGACTGTCTAGTCAAAATCACCAAGTCTGATGGTGTGCGTGGCTTGTACCAAGGGTTCAATGTCTCTGTCCAAGGCATCATCATCTATAGAGCTGCCTACTTTGGGATCTATGATACAGCAAAAGGTAATACTTCAGAGGGAAAGAAAATTCTGTTTCTAGAATTGTATTGTTCGGTTTTGGGTGTGTGGAGGTGAAGGGGGATATTAGTGCCACATCCATGACACTGCTGTATTGAAGGGAAAACTTGTGCATGTGTTGATTCAGATTCTATGTACTGGCTTTGTACTTAAAGCAGTTGCTCCTGATGCCAGGAGAGTATGTTGGTGACTATACACAATTAGAATAATTTTTTTATTGAGTGCATTACTGCAGTTACATTGGACCAGTCCAGGTGTGTTTAGCAGAATTGGACTGAGTAGTGCTTTTGCAAATCAATTGACACTAAGCATACAAGTCATTGATGTTAGTTTATAGTGTGATGTTATCCACAGGGAAATTTCTTTACTAATAGAGTATTAAATAGTCAAACCTTCTCATGCCAGTCTAAAAAGAATGCTTGTGCTTAAATGGTAGACTATTTTGATTACTGAGAAGAAATATTGGTTCAGTATATTTAAAGTCTGTGAAGTGCTTTGCCGTAATTGTATTTAGAGTACGGGGCTACAGTGTTTCATACTAGTTCATCTAGTAAATTAGCTGTCATGCAGCGAGTGAAGCAGAGGAGGATGTGCAAGATAGAAAGCTAATTGCCCTTTTTGCTTTATTGCAGGCATGCTGCCAGATCCCAGAAATACTCACATTGTTATCAGCTGGATGATTGCCCAGACGGTGACTGCTGTGGCCGGCGTGGTCTCGTACCCTTTTGATACAGTGCGGCGTAGAATGATGATGCAGTCAGGACGCAAAGGAGGTAGGCTGTCAGTGCAGAGCTGTTAACACTCTTAAAGCAGCATTAACAAGATGGAGTTCTCTTTTAGTAATGGCCATCCTCAGCAGTTACAGTTCATTGTTCCAAAAATCTGATTAGTTATATTACACTCAACCGAGGAAATGCGGTAAGGCTCAACTTGCCGTTGTCAGGATTTATGCTGAGGACTTTTCATAATGGAACATGAAATAAAAAAATGGACTGCCTGTTTGTATTGTCACATTAAACAAAGGTGTTAAAAAGAAGGTGTAACATTTTAACTAAGTATTGTGTTACAGTCTTAAACTGTGGTTTGGGACATCAGAAAGCAGTGAAGTGAAACAGGGCAGTTGTTAAAATTATCTGAGATAGAGTAGGAATTGAGAATAACTCTTTGCTCTTTTCCTGCAGCTGATATCATGTACTCTGGAACAATTGACTGCTGGCGGAAGATTGCAAGGGATGAAGGAGGAAAGGCCTTCTTCAAGGGTGCATGGTCTAATGTTCTCAGAGGCATGGGGGGTGCTTTCGTGCTTGTGCTGTACGATGAATTCAAGAAAGTAATTTAAACAGCCTAAATAGAATTGGAAATCAAGTTGAGCAGATCATGTAGAATAACTACCATTATGGACCATTGACCTTCAAGAAATTCCTGTGAGTCTTATTTATCGGAGCCAGATGATACTTCTAGATGGGGCTAGAAACTGACATAGAGGACTGATCCATTTCTCTGTATCATGCATGAAGACACTGAACCTGGCAATTCAGTGTGGCAATTTTTCTTTACAGCAGTGAGGAATGAGTGGTGTTGGTTCTGGGTCCAAAGTATCTAGGTCCAATTTAGGCAGAAAAAAAATCATTTGCCTGTGGATCAGTCCCCAGTTTCAAGTCCTATCTTCTAGGACCATAAAATTGTATTTGAAAGCATTTGCTAACAAATCATGTTCTTTTCCACTTGTACTGAAGCACTATGTACCATTTTGCACAGCTGAACATCTAGCAATTTTGTTTTTAAATTGGGGCATTCTGCTGTAAAACAATAAACATACTTACTCGGTCTGTGTTGAAATTATTACATAAAAGCTTTGGGAAAGCCTCTTGTATTTCAAAACCTGTTCAGATTGTGGGTCCTCTGATACCCTTACACTGCATTCTGTAACAAAATTAAGCTTTTTAAAAAAAAAATAATTGAATGTGAGATATTTAGAGGGGAGGGGTGGGTAAGCATGGGTTGTCATAATAGAAACCACTCCCATTCTTTGTGCCTCATCGTGTATGATGGGCTGCTGCAAGTGGCTTTTTGCATGATTTTTAGAAATTGATTTACAACTTCTATGATTTAAAATGGGGGGAAGGGGGGTTCAGTTGTAGTGCTAGGAAAACCCAAAGTACCAAGGACTCTCAAAAAGTAGTGCTCTTGCCCTTGGGAAAACAGCCTAAAATAAATATTTTTTTCTATTAAATCAGTATGGAAAGCAATGTGGCATTCATGCAAAAACCCAGGAACCCAGTAAATGCCTTCAACTTCTGAGTGACCTATGTATTGTATTGTTGCTGCTGGTTGGAAATGGTTGTGCCATTCAAGGTACTGTTTGGCCTCATCTGTAGCAGTGGTCAGTAGCTCTGTGGAAGGTTGAATTTAATCTGGAATGAGTTGCAATCTAATAGGTGAAGTTGAAGGGGTGTGGGGGAGGGAATGTGTGTGCTTCTGTGTAGCTGTAAAATAATAGATCAAGGTAGGTCAGCCTTCAGTATTAACTGATTGATGTTTAGGGATGGTCAGAAGAATAGATTGAGTTAATTGCTCATAACTGCTCTTTGAGATAATGTAATACCTGTGTGCCGTTCTTCATATGTATATAATCTTTTGTACTTTGTAACCTGCAAAGACGTGGTAGAGGGACCAGTAAAGGACAACAAGGTGTTAATCTTCATGTTTTAAAAACTCCCTATATCTTGAGAAAGGAAAAGTGTGTCATTGTATGACTCATTGAAGGCTGACTGAGCTGTCTTGAGTTCTTCTGTGTGCCTTCTGAGATTGCTATTCAAGATGAAGTATTTAAATTACCTGCTTGGCTTTGGCTGGTTATTCCCTTCCTCTGGAGTGTACTTTACCTTCTTCCTTTCACTTGCACAAGCACTGCTTTCAACACCTGTATGTGAATGTGAGGACTTTACACAGCTCCTTGTACACAGGCTAATGGCAAACTTCATGTACCTGCTGCAAGTGGTTCTTACATCCTGTGTGGCAGTGGCAGCTCCCTGTGCTGCAGGCAGGTCGTTTGCTGTTCACCCTGCCAGTAAATTGCTGGGGAGTAGGGGAAGACATTTTGTCTATATAAACACATTGGTGAGGTTTTTTTCTGTATCAGTGCCTTGCAAGGGTAGAGATGATGACAGGATACATCCCTGTGAGTGTCCTGTGGTCCAAGCTTTGTGAGAGGAACAAAACGTATTTCAGCAGCCCCTGACAGAGACAGGACTTCTACACTCAGTCTCCCCTTCAGAACAAGGTTTTAACCAAAAGAAATAGGAAAAGAAACAAATGCAAGTGTAGGTGTTTAAATGGAACTGCAATTTCCCTACACTGTACATTCAACATGAACTAATTTGTGGTGTTCAGGTTTGGGGTTTTTTTAATATATGGCTTCCCTTAGTCATGCAGCAGCAATTTTCAATGTGTGATGCAGTTTAGGGATGTAAGAGGCAAACAATAAATGAGACTTTAAAAAAACCCTACCATTAGTTCTTGGCCTTATTGAAACACTGAAATTCATTTATTTTGAAAAATCTGAACAGGAAAACATCCAGCATTTGTAAAAGAAAATACTGGCATCTAAAGCCTATATTAGTTTTAAAAGGCATTGGAAATAGATTTGCACCCTTTGAAGGGAGAAACTAAAATACATTTGTGAGGAAATTTTACATTTAAAATCTAGCTATTAAATAAGATTTTGTTTCAATTCTCACAACTGTTAAATTAGATTTTTTTGAAGGCCTTAGATGCTGTCTGTGTGAATTAAGTACATACTAAAACTGTACAGGATCACAGTGTTGCAGAGGTCTGTATTTGGAGTGGCAATACTGAGCTCATGAAATGGCTGACACACCAGCATTAATAGTTATAATTGACAAGTATAATTTTACTTTCCATTTTTGTCTTGCACAAGGTTAATTGCATATATTGGGATAGTGTGGTGTTGCTGGTGAGAAAACCAAAGAGCACATTTAGACACATTCTAAATAGTTTGTGCTTTAGTAAATAACTGGGCATATAAAAATGATGGTAAAATTACTGTGGCATTATCTGGCAAGCCTGTCAGCCTACAGGAAATCATTATAATGGGAGGAAAGAAGCTTCACAGCAAGGACAACAAGAAATAACAGCTTTATTCTGGATAAGAGGCGTTGTCTCACATTGTCAAGAACCTAGCAAGGTTTAAGCACATCTTCAAAGTAGGTGCTTGCAGAAAAGCCTAGTTGCCAGGCGTTGTGGGTTTGAACAATGAAAGGGAAAAGAACAAATTTCACTGACTCTCCCTTTTTTCATCTGTTCCATTTTAAGTGGACAAACACTTTTATAGATGATTATATTCTTTTATAGGCTGGTTTGAAGTACTTGTCAGTAGGATCCATGATTTTCTTTCACAGTGGGGAATCAGGTGTGTTTTTGGACAGTTGGGTCATTCTTCAGCTGTAGTTATTTCCTCAGTATGACTTTTTGTTGGTAGGTTTACATACTCTGTCTAAAGAGAAAGAAAATTCTGTACCATGCAGTGAGCTACAAGTTGCTGTTGGTGTCATTCTGAACATTGGTTTCAGCAGTACTAAAGCATCCCATCTTGCTCTTTTAATACTTAAGAAACGATTGCAAAGCAGGAGGAAACAGTTTCAAGGACAGTTAAGGGATGTTTCAATATGTCTGATCAGTACTAGCTGTCAGCAGGAGGAAAAACAGGAGTTGATTTAGATGCTGAACAACCTTAGCTGAGACAATAGAAAGCATTTATTCAGTCAGTGTTGCCTGAATTTTCCATATGTTGGCATTGGCTAGACGTGTAGATAAAATATTTTGGTTGCTATCACACATCTTTACATTGGCTAACCTGGAGTTCTAGGAGAGTGCATGCTGCCAAGTAATCATACTACTCATAGAGCACTTGGAATTTAAAGTATTGAGAGAAGATAAATGATTTAAAATTAAAAAAAAAAAAAGGAGGGGTAGTACTGGGGAAAAAAAAAAAGGCTAAAAAGGCAAGCTTGTTGTCATACTGAGGGCATGTTGCAGAACATCAACCCAGGGTGTCTTGGGGTTTCTCTTTCTAGGTAATCTGAAGAATGGGAAAAGCACTGCAGGGCTTTGTGGTCATGGTGTTTTGTGCTACTTTACTGTTCTTCAAGGAAAATGCACAAAGAGTGTGTCTTGCAAGTTCTTGGAATACATTTAACTCCAGACAAGAGGTAATAAAACTCAGTAATGGTGAGGAAAGCATATGGGGAAAGAATGACTAGAAAGTCATTGGTCTGTAGTAAGATGAGTAAAATAAAATGGATTAGAGGAGTGCAAGTTGTCTGATGCCCTGACTTGGTTGGTAGGATCTTAAAGCAAATAAAATTGGCAGTTCTTTGACATGAGTGCTTTAAGGATACAGTGCAGAAAATTAGGGTTTTTTAAATCATGAGCTTTTTCAGCAATCTAGGGAAAAGTATTGTGTAATAGGAGAAAAAAATGAGAAAATATGAAAGGTCGTTGAGTAAATAGGGGCAAAATGAGGAAATGCAGGCTTTAAAGAGGTGTGCTTAGCAAAGGACACTGCAGGTTTCAAAACAGCTCATAAATCCATTAGCACTAAATGTCAGGGAGAGTGGTATTCAGTGGAGGAGGAGAGCTTTTTGAAAATGTGCCTTTTGTACTTTATAATTATTTGAATAACTTCGAAGAATTACAGCATTCAATCAGTGTTAAAGGTACTGAGTTTGGAGAGAAGAGGTAAAATAAAATCAGGTTTAAAGAGTAGATCAAACTGTTTAAACATGTCAGAATAATTTGAATTATCTTCACAGTGCCTGTTGGCAGGTGTGAGGCAACGTGAGGGCTTCCCTTAACTGTGGCAGCTGCTGCTGCTGCGTTGCTCCCTGCATGGAAGTGCCTGTGCCACAGTTTATACACCTCATCCACAAAGGAGTTGGAGTGGAGTGGTTTGAGTGTGTTTGGTAGTATATGCACAGGAATTTGGAAGCCACTCAAGCTTAGGAAAAGCAAGCAATCAGTATGCCATGTTCCAGAAACTGCTTGCTGCTCTCCTAGCTATTATTATTTAGTAGGCTGGACTGTGAACTGCTGGTGCTCTGTAGCCTTAGCTCTGGCAGCCTGGTAGGAAGTGATTTATGACACAAGGCATATGAGGAAACCTATCCAAGTCACATTCCTATCTGCTTTCTATGAAAGCCAGGGGTGGTAGGACCAAAGACAAGTGAATCAGGACAACGAGCTGGTATAGTTAGCAAAACTAGAGAGTTTTAGTAGTCAGAGCTTTGGGGATTCTTTGTAAATGATTGAAGGAAAATTGATGTGTCCCATTTGGAAGCTTTACTGGAACGCGTGGTGTTGCCCACTGAATTTTAGGCATTAATGACTAACCTGATTAACTGGCTGACTTCAACTATGTCTTTGCTTTATCCAGCTGAGAGAAAACATCCCCTCACTATGCAATCACCAAACAAACCACTGCTCAAATGAATGGTTCTGAGCATGAATGGTTTGAAGCCTGGTTGTCAGGATGTGTGTGGAAACAAGAAGAGTTACTCGCTGTTAGCAGTGTGCAGGTGTGTAAGATACTGTAAACAGGAAAGGAATAAGGGTAAAAATAATGAATTTTAAGTGCATTAAACCAGGCTATTGAAAAGGCTTTTTAAAAGTAAAGTTAATTGAACACACAGAATAGGCTGCACAGGGATGCTACAGTATGTTAATCAAATACAGTTTGCACAAAACACTGAAATTACAAATCCTGTGTTGAAGCAAGAGGAAGGTTAGTTTAACTGTTAAATCCTTCCAGCCCTGTTGATTTGCATTCACTGTGACAGGATTTTTACATGGGTATTGGTCAGGCTTATGAAAAACACATTTACATTATATTATGGCCATTGATGTTTGAAAAGGTTAATGGAAAATTCTTCCTCACTTAGGTTATTTTTAAAGTATGAAGAGCAACCTTACAAAGTTGGTACACACAGAAATTATGAGTCAGTAAAAGCGAAAACTCTGGTCTCAAAATACATCTGTAAATCCCTCCAGGGCAGTCTTTTGTTTTAGTGTTGGCATAGAGAATTTCAGGTTTCAAAGCAGCATAGTTTGCATGACAGAAAATAGTTTTGGACCAGATGTAACACTTATTTTTTTAAGTCAGTTCTTCTAGTCTTTAGCTTGTTGTGATTTGTAGTTAAAAAATTTGACTGATTTGAAAGGAAATCATACCTGGATATCTTCATCAGTTAAAGCATTGAATTTGTCTCTTGGTTGTGGTATGGGAGGAAATATGCTCTTGAAACTGCAATACCTTTGGGTAGAAAATGGGATTGTAGAGAAATTGAAAATACTGCTAATATAACTTACACAAATATTTTGTGTCATAACTTAAGGACATTTTTTACTTTCCAGATTGAATATCTATCTACAAATTAAACAAGAAAGAAATTATTTTGAGTGGGGTAACTGGTGGGTAACTATTATTACACTTAGCATTTAGGTTGTTAAAATTTATTTTGTGATTAGAATCACAGTAAATACATTATTAATCAATGACTTTGAATAAATCATGTGACATAACTTTCACCACTGAGTGAGAAGTTTTATCAAAATCACTGTATGCTAATTTGGATTCCCTCTTGTCTGGTATACAGCCAATGGCTTCAAAGCAACCTGGATGTTAAATGCTTAAAAGTAAGAACAAAAAAGTTTTTGTAGGATCTGGTAGAATCAATCATTTAATAACTTCAACATCCTTTCCCCCCTTTCCACTTAGTGGATTTTGCATGCCAAAGGGCCATCCACAGCAGTCCTGGTGGTAATAGTTCATTACCTTGATAATCAGATTATTTAAATTTGCAGGTAGGAAAGCAGGAAGTTGGAGGAATGTGTTTCATACAGCTAATACTCTGTCAGTAGTGTCTACAGAAAAAAAGGTTGATTTACCTTTTGAAAAGACAGTACAGGAGAAGTGCAATTGCAATTGTTCCAAGTGCAATCAGAAATAAAATCACAAAAATAAAGTAATCTTTCCCTTGACCTGAAACATCCAAGGAGAGAAATATTTTAGCATGGC
The DNA here is from genome assembly GCA_013398075.1 of Notiomystis cincta. Classification (NCBI taxonomy): domain Eukaryota; kingdom Metazoa; phylum Chordata; class Aves; order Passeriformes; family Notiomystidae; genus Notiomystis; species Notiomystis cincta. The sequence continues at coordinate 38,286 of VZRX01001987.1, forward strand.
AAAAAAACTGCTTTTGTGACTGTATGATGTAATGAATTTGAATTTCACTACATTTTTGAATGTCCTAAAGGACTTCAACTTGACTTTATCATAGAATTTTGTCAAAAAATGCAGATAGACTTAATGCATTTTAAACCTTTTCAAATATTTAAAATTTAGAGAATTAAAATTTAGATTTTTTTTTTTAAATTCTGGAAAAGGAGAAGAATAAACAGAGTTACAGAATAATTAACAGAGCAAAATTACTGGAAAATGTGAAAAGAATACTCCAATTGGTCTTAGATTCGATATTAAGACTCCAATACTCTGCTGCCAGAGTATCGGAGTTTCTCCTCCATGTTAACAAAATCCACCCAGTTCCTTCCATGTAATTAGGTAAAAAACAGGATTTTATTAATTTCTGTGACTGGGAGGAAGAAAGGGAAGCAAGCAAGGTGATGCTGAAAAAACCCCTATTTCATAGTCTTACCAAACTCAATGGGTTCACTCCATTCCCCCCAGTTTGAGCTCACGAGACAGTTTTTTCCACGTGCTCTGATTTTCAGAGTGTATCTTTTTTTCTCGTTGTAGTTTTGGAATTCATATCTGTCACTCCTTACCTAAAAGCAAAGTAATGAGATTTCATTTCACCTCATAAGCAAATATTAAGAAAATTTGTAGATTAATTTCCTGACACGGTTTCTATAAAAAAATTGTATATATTTTTTTAAGTATGCACTAGTTAAATGTTTATCTTGCCACTAAAACTTTCTGGTTTTTGAAGGTTAAAAAATTTGTGAAGTTTATTTTTTTTTTTATTTCTTTTATTATGCTTTATGGACTTTTTTTTTTGTATCCTTGTTTGTGGAACCTAAAGAAATCTGAAAGATACAAGGCAGAAATTGGACAATTTAATCCCCTTGCAACCTTCATGGAGATTAAACAGGCATGGATGGTGTCTGTCTTTGCTAAAAAGATTTAATTTTCTTGAGACAGTACAATAACAGATATGTAATATTTGGCCTCATGATAATTTATACAAAATCTGGAACCTCTCAAGGCCCTTCCAAGGCTGAGAGGACCACTCATTTTTTGTGGGAAGACTGACAGTATTTATTAACTTCCTCAGGTTTTGAAAATTGTTGTACTCCCTTTGTCTAGCTCTCCTGAGCTATCAGTGGTATTATTCCACCAGTGAGAAAGAGTGTTTCAGATTTTTAGTAAGCAAAATGTCACATCTGTCAGGAGTAAAATCTATTTGTGCAATAGATGGAATGTATGAAGTTTTGTGAAATACATGGAAAGTTTTGCCTGCCCCATCCAAAAAGGCTGTATTAAGTTTACACTTAAAGATATCACAGGAATATATTTTTCTGAATTATCATTGCTACATTGATACAAACCCTGCAGTTCTAGAAGTGTATTTTCTGTAATGGTATTTATATGCTTAACTAGGCAAAAGCACAAATTTATATGTGACAAGAACACTTACACGAGGAAGCTTTTCCACTTCTTTGGGCTCATCCTGCAAAACAAAGACAAATCTTATTTTTTATTACTTTCTTATAAATAATCAAATATTTCTCTCTTTTGTTCTCATTTTCTTGCTTTTGAAGACCATAAGTTATTTTAATTACACAAGCAATCACATCATCCTACAAACAGCAGATCTGGAAGCTGTGATTTCACAACAGTTCAATAACCTGGGGCAGAAAACTGATATGAATAGCAAATTTACCCTCCTTCCAGTAAAATTCTCTGTTAGACATCTGACTTATCCATGCTCAGGGCCTTTCTGTGAAGAGCTACTTACACATCCTATGCAATCAAAATTTAATTAACTGGAATCAAACATCAACCTGGATCGAAGAACCTGAAATTTTTGAAGAAAAGGATAGGTTCAAAAATGAGTGAACAGATTCAGCAGCAGTGACTTTTAGCAGTGATCTCAGAAAGCATTGAAAAGCTGGGGTCCTGGAAACATCTCTCACATGTAATATCAGGAGGACAGCCAGCATTATGGAAAAGCCAGAAAGGTGTAACTGGAAGGAATGTCTCTTACAGAAAACACACCCCCAGTGTATCCTGCACTACAAAGCTGAGTAGTATTTCCCCATCACTCACTATCAGCTGAGTGCTTTCAGCACTGATGGAGGTCAGCAGCCTGTGCTCTGAATGAGCAGGCTGGAAACGAGGTGCTCAAACTTCGAGTGTGTGGTGCTGTTGTAGCTGTCTCACCTCTGCTGGCCCCTCCTGAAAGGTGTGAGTTTTGTCTGGAACCTCTGGTACCTTCAGCACCTCAAGGGCCATGGGGCACCTGCTGCCCAGCAGCAGGGAGCCCTGGTGTGCCCTGACCCTTAGGAGATACTCATGCTCTTTGCAGACATCTACATTAAGGTGTCTCACTCTAGGAGATGAATTTCCTACCCACATGTAGAAATCTACACTGAACCCCAACCATTCTGACTGTGGCACAGGAAGGAAGAGTTATCATATATTTCTTTCAAATACATGTTTTGATAATACTGCTATGTTTTGATCTATATCTTTATGTAAAACTTAATAATATTTCACACAAGATATTACTGTTAAATTATGCCAACCAGCTGGGTAGCTGCATGTACTGCAATTACTCCTTGAAATTAGTACCAAGGAAGAAACTATTAATGCATGAAAGATAAGAAATCCAGATAATCCAAACAGCCTGCAAGCCGTTGGTCTTGTTTTTAATAAACAAACGAGATTTAATGATGTGTTGCTTTATTGCAATTGTATATTTATGTTTAACCCTTAGCTGATCTTTCCTGTGATGGTCTTGTGCCTGAGGAATTGCTACCATGGTAAGCTTCTGAGCTGCAGAAGTTCATGAGAGCTGGCATGTGAGACCAGCAGAGCTGAAACAGGAGGGCACGACAGCTTATGAGAGAAAAGTTAATAAATAAAGGAATCAGAAATTTACATACTATAGACATGTATGAGCACTGGTACAGTACCAAAGACAAAGCAAGAAATTGTTTTTACCTTATCTTGTATGCTGATTTCATACTGAAAACACTTTGCTTTTTTCACATGACTTGTAAGGGGTGGATGCCATGTAATTAGGCAACCCACTGAATCTCTGGTACAATGGGCAGTGACATTTAATGGAGCAGTGAGTATTTCTGGGGAAAAAAAATTGAATAATTAATATAGGCACAGTCAGCAATCAGTTACAACTCATGCCTTCAGAGCAAAATGCATGTAAAGGTGAGGCAGCTAATGTACAACTGTGCTAACTAAAGTTACCTGCTAAACAGCAGTAAAATACCTTTCCAAAATTTAGGAATAGATCACTGCAGTTTTTGGGCATCTGAAGTAAATGAAGTTCATGTAAAAAGAAGTTTGAAGGGTTTTGGGTAACTGAGCAGTGCAATCAGCAGAGTGCCATTTTCTTCTACATCCGTTTTCCAACTTCACATTGACAAGGCAAGTTTCCATAGGAAAAAGGAAGGAACCTTTTTTGTATGTGGTATTATTCACAATGCACTCAAGGCATCTGGAGTGCCTTTAATATTGCTGACTCAGTGTGGCCTGAGTATCTGGCCACTGTAGTCAGCAGAGACCTCAGAAGTAGTGCCCAGGATGGCTGCAGAGCTCTTTGGCTCACCATGGAGCAGGTGTTCTTCCCTGGATAGCTCTGAACTTCACAGCTCCACTGCGTCAGCTCCAGGCAGGAGTCGCTCTCACATGAGCATTTCGGACCACACAGGACACTCAGCAGGACCCTGCTGTCTCAGGGGTCCCAGGCCACATCTGCAGGCCTGGTGGATGCCTCAAATGTCTGAGTGTGTCTCAAATGGCACTAGAAGCATGTTTTTAGGTCACTGAATCCTGACCCAGATTCCTCTTGGAGCTTAAACTCCTACTTCACACAGAGGCACATACATATTTAACTAACACAGTCCTAATTTGCAAGCTGAACCCTCACTCTGGTTTTTGGGACATGTAGCTCTTGATAATCTCAGAAAGGTGTGGGATTAAGGAGTGGTAAAATAAGCCCTTAAGAAAGGTGGCCTTGGAAATCTAACCACTGTGTTTCATTACTTGGAATCCATGACTATGTCCAAACCACTTCTCAGACCATTTTTTCAGGCTGCCTCTGCCCTTTTTTGTTTTAGTCAAATTTTGAAACCATATTCTGTCAGTTGTTGGAAGTAACGTCTGCCCTGCAGTGCAGGATCCTGCAACAGCTACAGACTTTGTTTTAATCTGTTTTTCAGAGAAAAATTCCCCACTTCCTTATTTTATAAAACAGTAATAAAATAAAATGTTTATTTACTTACCAATTTTATACAGGTCAATGTACTCATCATAGAACTGGATCAGGGAGTCTTTGCTAGAGCCATTCACCAGGAAATAAGTTTTTTCAGTCCCTATGGTCACATTTTGGAAGATACATCCCATATTTCTCCAATTTTCATCTTTAATGTAAAGCTCACATTCAATCTCCTCTTCATCTCTGCAAATAGCAAAGTATTTTAGTTAAACATGGGCACTGTGATGTGTTGAATGAGAATTCAGAATTCCCTGGATGAAACAGACCTACTTACCTTGACTTCTGCCAGTAGAGAAAATACTGTGTGTCTGCTGGAGCATCCCTTCCTGCCTGCCAAGTGCAGTTCATGAGAAAGATGTTATAAATAACACAGGAGAAGTTTTCAATGGCTGAGCCATTCATGCCTGCAAAGACAGGAATATCCATAATGAGGAAAAATCCTGTGACTCCTCCAAGCTGGAGGATCACGGCACACACTTAATGTTAGACACCTGCAAGCCCATCTATTGCTTGGGTTAGGAGGCAGGATTGAGAGGAAATTCTACTCTTACTCTATTTTAACTGCCTCTGAACTGTGAAACCTGTCAGTAAGTGAAGCATTCCACATGTAAAGAAAGGCACATTTCCTTTTAACACCATCCATGCTGCTGCAGAGAGAAGTATTTCTCCTTTTGCAATTAATGCCCAGGAATCCACTCCATAAATGTTTACACAGAGGATTAAAAAAGCTGAGACTTTTAAAAGTAAAGTTGGACTTTTCCTGCTCTCTAATCAAGCAGGCTCCTCCTTAGATCTTTCCACCTTCTTGAGGGAAACTGTGACTTGTTATTTTGCTTTTGTAGAGCACAGTGAAATGGGAACCTTGTTTCTTTGGAAGGTCCATCATGGCTGGGCTGTGCAGGCGTGCTCAGCCTCCTCCTCTCTTCTCTTCAAGCAGTTTTCTGCTTCTTTCTGTGGTCCTAAAGTCAGTGAAAGAGTGGAGGCTCCCTCTGGTACTGACTCCAACCCTCTCCAGTGCTGAATAGAGGGCAATCTTATGGAAGTGTGGGGGAATCCTCTGGAGAACCTGCACACTTGGAAGGTAGGGCCAGCTGGGGAGGAACACCGAGGGCTTATGTGTCCTGGCTTGTATTTTGAGGGTCACCAAAACAGAGGGTTTCCCCTATCAAATCTACAGGAAGAGATGAGCAGTGAGCATTTTCTCTGCTCAGACATGAGCAAGCTGCTAATCCATCACCTCTGTCATGTCTGAAATACCCCAATTACACACAGCTGCTGCAGCACTGGTGGCTGGGGAATTTTTAAGGAGAACTCTGAGCTGAGAAGGAAGGGAAAAATGGGTCACAACAAACTCACCAACAGCACAGCAGAAAAGCTGCTAAAATAAATAAGTACTAACATCTTAATTTGTAACAGCCAGAAGAGTTATTTGAACCCATCCTTAAACCACTGTAATTTATTGGCATTTTGGAGCCTTAGTATAAAGGAGAATAATGCAATTATGGATACATTTGTAGTAATACATCTCTTGCAGAATGATGGAGATATTTATTACAGAGCAAATAATTTTAATGGATCTGAAAAAAAATAAAGTTTTTTGATAGAAAATATAGCAGTTACTTACTGTGTAAGTAACCGTTTTATAAGGCAATGTTTATCTTTAAAAGATTGCAAATGGATAAAACCTTAGCCAGACCATATACATTACCTCCAGGGAGAAAGGTGCATTGTTTTGAGATGTTTGTGTTTGGCACTTCAATGGTAAAGGATGCCCCTTTGTGCAGAGGAATGTGTAGTTCCACTGGAAAGCTGCATAGTGGACTATCCACCTGAGAAGAGAACATGTTGATATTTCACTTCTCTGCTTTTCCTCTTCTGCTGTTAGATGAGTCTGGCTATGGAAGTGCAACTCAGGAATGTAATTCCATGTATATGTATGGTTTTGGCTCAAGAGCTTCCTTTCTCCTTTAGCACTCAAGAGTGATGTAGGATGGAACTGAGGGATCAAAAATGTAACTACACAAAAAGCTTTGCAGCTCAGGAGTTGGACACTACAGTAGTGTACAACTATTTTAGGAGACTAAAATACCTCAGTGGCACAACAAAAGATGGCTTATATATAGGGGAGCCACAAAGGAATTTAATCAAAGGATTAAGCAAAATAGAAGTCCTCATCTGACCTGCCCAGGGGTTAAAACGTGTTATACTATATATAAAAGGTGTTATACTTATAATCTTCAATAAAGATGTGATACTTTGAACTATGTATTTCTAAGGCACCTGCTTTGCTAGGCTAAATAAGTCATCTCTATCTCTGTTGAACTTCCTATTTTTCTCTTTGGATAATGTGGGCTTGTAACATAACCTGTGCTACAGGCATGATCCACTTTACTGGGAAACAAGTGAAGAACTGAAGATAACTGTAATCCATGGCAGCATTTCTTGGACTTCTTTTTTTTTTTTGGCGGGGGGGAGGCTCTTGCTCTGTCTCTTTAAAGTTTCTAGAAGTCTCACTTAATCTCACAGCTCCTTTTTTCAGCAGGTACATCCCTACTGATGATTCAACAGAGATGCAGTTCAGGCTATCACTTTCTTTCCACTTAGGTGCCAGAATTTCGATTCTTTAGTATTCATGGAGTGCTCATCTTAGAGTAAAGGCACCCTGGCCTTGCTGATGGCCTTCCACAGCCCTTAAGAGATCAAGCTGTAGACTGGAAACAGCCTCTTAAGATGTTATCTGTGACATTCATTTTTGCAAAGTAAGTGGAGTTGATAAAAGGTACGATTATCTATCCCAAAGAATAGCAAGATTACCTCCATGTCCATGTTTTTCATGTCCCTGTCCATGATGGTACATATGTACTTAGAGAAATTCCTGCTGCTCTCCCAGGTCAGTTCCATTGTTCTCCAGTCCATATTCACATTTGTAATGGGTGATTCCTGTGTGTCTGCTGAAAGTGTTGCAGCATATGTTCAGTAAGGATATCCCATTGCTTTTGTTGAATTAGAATAGTGTCTGTCAGACTTAAGATAGCAACTGCCAGTTTCATTGCAAGTATCTCTGATAAATGAAGAGTTAAACCTTGCTTCTCAGATTATATCTGCAAAAACATACTTACACTCCATGCACTGGATGTCAGCATGCAAGGGATGAAATAGCATCACATACCACCAAATCATAGAAATGAGTCCAAGAGTATCAAACATATTTCCTTCTCTGGAAAGAGATAATAAAACCTTTACAAAGAAATAACATAAAAAAAAAAGGAAAGGAAAATCAGGATAAAGCATATTTTGGTTTTGCAAAATTTAATTTTTAAAAAATATTCTTTAGAAAAGCCAAGCAGAGGGTGGCTTGCCAAGGCCAGGGCACCACAGTATTTTTTCCTGTTTGCTACCACAAAAGGGTCTCCACTTTTCAAACACTTTAACTCCCACTGTTCTTAGAGATTTGCTTCCATCCAGAGCAGTCTACTTCAAATTTTTCTTGCTGCAGTGTCAGAAACCAAGGAGTCAGATGTTACAGATGACTGTAAGTACTTTCAATTACTAATGAACTGTGAGTACCTGCAAAGGGCAACTCCACAGTCATTCATGTGGTATGGAGGACTGAGCAGAGCTAGTCAAACACTGGCATCAGCTCTTGTCAAACATTTCTTATCTTATGTACCATTTTCCTTTTCTCAGAGGAGGTTAAAACTCTTTGGAAGAGATTTCTCTATTCCCAACATTTTTTTCCTACATGAAGAAGCAACTCTCATTAAATTTTTGTTTGTTTTAGCATTGCCTAGTAGTGCAACTTCCTCACAGCAATTTACTTGATTAAAGATATTACTAAGGATAATTCTAAAACTGACATAAATTCTTACAAACTCAGGGAAAAGAGAAACATGCTAATATTTTGTTACTAGTCTGCCCTTCTATATTAATTTTTATGGTCATTTCAGAATGCTGTTCTTGAACTGACTCCACTTGTGCTGAAAGCAAAAACCCATCCCGATGTTCCAAGGAAGTCATCCCGTAGTCTTGAATATTTTCAGAAGGCATGTCACATTTCCTGGAAATTGGCTTGATGTGACATACCCATCGTGGTCCCCAATGGGGCCAGAACACCCTGCTGGGGTTGCAGCAGAGACAGGCTTTTCACTGTAACCTGCTTATCTCTTGCAGCATCCATATTTGTAAATCATCACACATTGTCAGGACGTGGCCAAGGCTGCTGGGAAGTGATACTGAAGAATCTCAAGTACAAACAGTATGGAGGACTGGCCATGAAATACTCTGTGAGATATTGGTCTAAATAGTTATTTCCACTCTCCCATGCTCTCAGGGACATCCCCAGTAATGCACATGAGAACCCTGAGACCTGTTGTCCTTCTATTCAGCCTCTTGATCATATTTTTCTCCATTTTTGGCCCTTCTGTTCAGTCACTCAACATTTTCTCCTTCCTTTCTTCATCTTATGTTCATTTTCCAGGGGTTTGTTTTCCTGTTCTCTGACAACTGTCTGCTCCTATCCTTTATTTCCTTTGTTTCATTCTTATGACATGTCCTTCTCTCTGTTCTGATTACTCCTGTGCTTTCAAAATCTCCCTCAGGTTCCCCATGTTGCAAGTACCCTTCATGCTTTCTCATGGAAACACTCATCTGGGGCACTGCCACAGGAATCATCTGCAGCCCTGTCTGCTTAGAGAAGTGTTTGCTGCTACCATTGTCTCCACAAGTTTCCTCATAAGAAATGGCCATTCCAGCTGAATGCACCAACCCAGATCCAGGTCCTCTGGTTTTCCTGTCTGCAGGAGGATGAGTGCTACAGGAGCTGTGGTGAGCCCTAAGCAATTCAGCTGAACAATCCAGACCTTCTGCTCAGTGGCCAAGCAAGTGGCTCCAGCACCATATTTGTAGGAATTTTCCGCCTCCAGGACCTCCATCCTCTCCCAGACTGGTCTTATGTAGACAGGTGGGGTACAACTCTCTCTGGTCTGAAGACACCTCAGTATTGAAGATGCCAGAAGGAACACTCATGTCAAAATGATTGTGTCATTTGGAGGATCAGACCAGAAGAACCATAGATATTCTGCTGTAAGCAGTATTTCCTCATATTTCATCAAAATAGGAGGTAAAATAGAATTTATTAGGATGAAAATGCCCACACTAGATGACTTTTTCTGCTTTTCTTCTTTCCTTTTCCTCCCCTGGCCAGCCTCAGAAGTGTGTGTCTACCCTGCTGCATGTGGGAGGGCCCCAGGAAGGGGACTCAACCACCTGGTTTCCACATTCCTCAACTCTTAGCTCACTCCCTGGATCTCTCCAGGACAGTTTGTTATAAACCAAATCTATCCACCTTATCAATTTGTCAGCAGTAAAATACAGTCAGGTAGTCTGTAGTGATTTCTGCAGAAAGCATGTACCAAATACTGACTTAAACATTATCAGTTCTTACCCTCTTGGTCCATTGTCTTTGCTCTTAGGCTGTGAGTGCAGAACAGTACCAGAAAATGTCACCTGGGACTTATTTGCTTGAGTGTCTCTGGGAAAATTACTCCTGCCCATGATACACTTCTAGAAACGAAACTTTGTATTTTACTCATAGGGTAATGTGAGAATAAACTGATACTTTTACATTGCAGAGATATGGAGGATATCGTACACTTCCTGGAAGCATTGGGATAACAATAGAAACCTGACAATGCATACCAAGCAAAGAAATATTACTACCAAATTGCTGCCTAAGTACAACTATTTCAGTTTTTAGATCAGTAGTCTGATTTCTGTAGATGATACAAAACTGGGAGAAGTGGGTGATGTATGACCATTTTGCTTCAGAGGGACCTGGAGAAGCTGGAGCAGTGGGATGACACAAATCTCTTGGAATTCAGCAAAGGAATGTGCTGAGTGCTGCACTTGGGGAGGGGGAACAAGCCCTGGCAGCAGCAGAGCTGGGATCCACCTGCTGGAAAGCAGCTTTGCAGAGACAGCACAGCTGAGCTGTGCCCTTGCAGAACAGAAGACCAAAGGCACCCTGGGCAGCGTGAGGCAGAGCACTGCCAGCACGTCAAGGGAGCTGCTCCTGGACTGACAGCTCTTGCTCTGGGATCCCCAGAAGAAGAAAGATATGGAGCTACTGGAGAGGGTCCAGCAAAAATGATTAAGGGCTCTGACATATGAGAAGATTAGAAATCTGGGATTGTTCATCCTGGAGAGGTGGAGGCTCAGCGAGATGTTACCCATGTGTACAATAACCCAGCTGTGGGGAATGAGAAAGACAGAGCCAGACTCTGCTCAGTGGTGATAAGAAGTAATGGGTAAAAACTGAAATAATGGAAATTCAGTTTAAACACAAAACACCTTTTACTGTGAGGGAGTAAACTACTTGAACAGGTTTTGCAGGGATGTTGTGAAGACTCCAGTGTTGGAGACACTGACTGGAGAAAGCCTTGAGCAACCTGCTGTAGCTGACCCTGCTCTGAGCAAGGGCTGGGATAGGACAATTTCCAGAAGTGCCTTCCAGCCTCAACCATCCCATGATTTTTTGATTTACCTTTTTTCTTTCCCCCTAAGAAATAGAAATCCACATATTTCTAGTTAGAGTAATTTATAGAAAGGGTACAGAAAATAGCATTTCTTTCGGTTATTGAAAAACAAATGTCAGATAAAAAATGTCAAATAGTGCAACAGATATCACAGACATTTCATAGATTTCCTTGGATCTCTCAGAAATCTTTAGAAATTTTGTATATCGGCATTTCTACTTTTAACCAAATAGGCAAAAGAACCCTCAAAATTTTCTCTAGAATTCCTTAAACTTGAAGGAAACTAACCCAGATTTTGTACATGTGCAAGTATGGCTGTACATAACTTAATCTCTGGCAAATATTTGCATCCTGCAAAAAAACTTCTGTGGCACAAGAAAATCAACACACAACACAGAGAGACATACCTCCTCTTGGAAAAACTGTCCTCATTTATCTTGTTTGATTTTGGTTTGCAGCAACAAGGACGCTTTTAACGTGTAGTTGTAGTCATATGCAGAAATCAATAAGTGTTTTGCTCTGCCAGTTAGCTCTTTTTTACTGTATGACAGTATTAAGTAACAAATGCTGCAAGTTAAAAAGCTGCTCAGTTTATCATTTCCCTTACTGCTTTTGAGCTTCCTTAAGTTTTCTGATTGGCAGATGTTAAGAAATTCACAAGAAGAGATCATGCAACTAACTCTTCCTTCCTGTTCTGCCAGATGAACTAAGCACAAAATGCAAACCCATTACCCAAAAATACATAAATACTCAGTCAAATCACAGTACATCAACATGCTCCTAGAAATACCACTTCCATAAATAAACAGGTTTTCATGAATAATATGTTCTGGACATAACAGCAGTGTTCTGTGTCTAGTCCATGCTTAAAGTGACTGCCTGCATATGTTGGTTATACTCCCTGCACAAGCCCAGGTTCTCTTTTGAGGAAGATCAATCCTTAGAATATATATACAAACAGCCAAGAAAGTTATGTCTTGCATTTTTGCAGGCAAAGAAATGCCAAGGAAAATACCAGACCCAAATTTCTGAACTTTCTCACTGCCGAGCTATGGGTTGTTTTTGTTTGGTTCATCTTAGACTACAATATCATAAGTTAGGTGCAAAAGTGTCTGACTGCAGAAATTAGAAGAAAATGTCCAAAACATTTACTGAATAACATAATGTCACATTTGCAAAAATCTTTGCAGTCATGTAAATATGAGACCATAAACCATTTTGTTTGCTTTAACTTCCAGCAACTTCAGATGTGGCTCTTGGTCATGCTGAGTGTTAGGCACTTCCCCATTTGTTTCATATGACATCTGACATGCAGTTATGTAATCTGCATGTAATAGATTTTTTTTTTGTTATTATTTCCTGCTGTTCTTGAATGCTTTTAGCAAGCAGGATTTCAGTTAACCCCTACCTTCCAGTCCCAACACAGGCACAATGGCAGAAAGGTGAAGAATTCCCTAGGCTAATTCTTAGGAGAGAGGGAGGATCCTTAGTAGTTAGTCTGTTAAAGGAAGAACTGTTCTTAACCCTGCTATCATTGAACCAAAATTGTAGGATGGATTTGTGTTTTGTTTGCTACTGTATGTGCTCAGATCCACCTAAGCAAACTACTTCACAGACTTCAAATTTTAAATGTCTTTGCTTTTCAGTCCACACTGCTCAGTCTTGCCCACTTTACCCAGTGATTCCCATTACAAGGACATGTTAATATTACTTTCCATTTTAAATCCTTGGGTGAAAGAAACTAGGCAAATGAAATGAGTAACAGTTTAGTCACAGCATGTGTGATGCAGGGCTCAGCTGCAGAATTTTGTCTCTAGAACCACATACTGGCATTGGCTCAGTCCTTGCCAGCTTTTTCAGTACCTTGGGAACAGGACATGTGTGTTTCAAATCTTCTGCTCACTAATGGACTCAATTTACTTATTCTGTGTAGCCTGAAAGAAACACATCCAGTACATGTGTAGTCACAGTTCAGTGTGATCTGAAATTGTCTACTCATCAAATATGCTGTACTTGGGCACCACCACCCACCTCAGTGACCACTGACACCTTGAGTAACTTGTCTAAAGCATCATCCTTCCATGCCACACATATTTGTGATGCAAACTGGGTGTCAGAGTGCCTGATTAATTTTGATGAAGGGATTTGCCTGCTGTTGTGGGGGCATGTCTGCTGAGGTTCTAGGTGATGTGAAGGTGGTATCACACTGTCACATGACCAGTACCTTCAGGCTGCCCAAACAGTGGCTGAATTAGTTTTAACTGATCCATTTGTCATCTGTATGAGGAGTGGCTCACCATTCCTGGAAGTGTTCAAGAAATGACTGGATGTGACACTTAGTTGCATGGCTTAGTTGAAAAGGTGGTGTTGTTAGGTCAAGGGTTGGACTCAGTGATCTTGGAGGTCTTTTTCAACCTTGATAATTCTGTGATTTAATGAGTTTGGACTGCAGCCTGGACTAATTAATCAGGGTTTTGTCTGTAACACCTTTTCTGAATCAGCTGAGTATGCTATCCCTTTCCAGGAGAAAACAGAAAACAGATGAGGAGTTTGTTTGGGCTCTACTTAACAAGACCCCCATGCCATCTCTTGAGTGTCTTGATACTGTCTTTATTATATTTTACTATTCCCTTCCTTCCTTACAGAGAGCCACTGAATAGTTGTTCATAGCTCATGGCTAGGTTTTGGTGGACTGGAGCCAAAGTATGTCTCACCCTGGCAGTTTTGCCCAAGAGGAGAGTTACTGTGCAAGTTTATAAAACCCAGTGCAGTCTGTTACAACCCCATCACTCTTTTAGCAAGTTATTGTGAGCATTTCCACTCTGACCACTGCTGCGTACTGGGAAAAATACAAAGGTGGTTTACAAGTGTGTCCTGCGTGAATTCAGCCTCTTTAAGAAGTTTGCTTTGTCGTTCTGATCTGCTGCATAAAGCTTCCCAGGTGAGTCTTTGCCCAAAAGCTAACCATTAACTGTGTCAGAGGCAGAAGGTGTGCCAAGAGCTGTTTGTGTCCAGCTACAGAATAAGCTGGAGAAAGCACAGCACTGGAAGGCTCCACAGCACTGGAACATGTCCAGGAACAACTGTTCCCAGCATTAGTTTGGCCAGGATTTACAAGCAATGTCCTGAACAGTTCCTGGACATACTCCAGAGGTTAGCTCAGGCCAGGGCTAATTTCTAAAGGTAGTTTGCTTGTGTCCACCTCATTTAGAGGTTTAAGAACATGTGTCTGGACTCTTACATGTAAATTGACCTCTGTGCAAGAAAATAGTCCCAGCAATGTTTAGTCTAACAATCAAACATCTAGTATCATTATAAAACTGGTCTAATAATCAAATAGCAATGTTCAAATGTCAAGTGTAAAAATCTGAGTGAATCTCATTTTTCTACTTGCCCACGTGTACTTGAAGAGCTCCAAAGAAACTTCTATTATGAACTGACCCATTTTTGATGGTAGAACAATGGAATTCAGGCATCAGAATTTTTAAAATTGTATTAATGTCAATAAATTAATTATTAATCTTTTTAATATGAGACAGAAAACAATTTGTTTTTCCTTAAGATTAAAATGTAACTAAATCTTCTTGAATTAAATATTTCAATAATTTTTACAAAATAGAAGATATCCAATAAGGACAACTTAACCAAGCAGTTAGAATTAGACAAAACTAAAAGCAAACATTATGGCATTTAAAAAGATTGCATGTGAGGTATCATTCTCTCTTGGCTGCCTCACTGTTTATAGAAGAAAGAGAAGAAAGTGAAGAAAGCCTATATATCATTCCAGACTTTCCACAGGAATATGCAGTTGTCTAAGGAATGCACTTCCAGTCTCCTCCATTTTTCTTGGTTATCTCACGATGTCAGCAATTAATATTATCTCTTCATTTTCAGATGTTATTGGCTGAATTTTGCTCTCCATCAGCTGAAAGGAAAATAAAAACTTCCATCAGTTTTATACATAATATTAGGTCAGCCCCTACTTATGCACAATTCTGAGGGTATTTCACCTGTTTTTGCTGTGTGTGACCACCACAGTCTGTCCTGTTTCCTTACAAACCCTGCTTTGAGCTGGTTTGTCACCTTATTTTCCACCCTGCATGTGTAACTTGCTAGTGGGTAAGTAGGAGGGGTGTGCACCTGGAGGGATTCGAGGTGACAGCTTGGAGGGGGGGACACAGGGCTCAGACACTGGGATCAGATGTGAGGAACTTCATGGTGGTTGTAAATGAGGAGAGTGTGGAGGTATGCTCGTCTCACTGGCAAGTTCAGCCCTCTGAGCTGGGCAGGAGTGGGAGGACTGTGATGTCTCTCTCAGAGGCTGCTGCTGGTGATGAGGTGCTGGTAGAGGCAGCTGTGCTGGTTTTGTTTCTGGCTGTGCTCTGCTGTGTCATTGCCCATGTCTGTCCCTTCCTTGTGTTAGCAAAGTGAGAGCCCTTCCTGTGCCTGGATCTGCCAGTGGGAGCATCAGCCTGTGCACCTGTGAGAGTGGAATGGGAGAAACCCCACGGTTCTGGAAGAGCACTGCATTTCACTTCGCTTGCAAACCTTGCCTGCTGATTTTCCTTTGCATTTCTTCAGCATATGGCAAAGAGAAGAGTGATCCTATCATTTAAAAATTCATCCATTGGAGTTTTGTGTGTATTTCACACATTTAATATAAAAATAGAAAGAGAACATACCTCTGGATTTGTATCAGCCAGTGCAAAAAAAGCAGGTTTTGGTCCTGGGATCTGTGGAAATGCTGCCTTCCAACAGCCAGTCCTGGAAATTAAAATATATTGAATACAAAATTAAAACTGAATAATCTTAATGTGACAAAACCATTGCACCCTTGAACCTGCTCTTATCTTCCTCTTCAGTCTTAGAAGTGAACTGAAAAATACACATAATCTCAACACAGAATGAACATAAATCAGGAAAACATTAATACTTTGGATGGTCATATATTAATTTTTGATTAAAAATTTACTAGTAGTAAATTTCCTTCTTTGACAGAAAAGTAAATTTGTCCTGCTATGTTACTACAAACAGTAAAAAGTGAGGGTAAAAAATTTAACAAGTTGAGAGAGTAGTATCTTCTCTGAATTACTTTATTTTTCTATGCAAATTGCATCATATAGCAGAATATCCTTTTTCTTTCTGTTTCTGTTTAACTTGTGTGGTTTATTTTACCTATCCTACAGAGACACCTCCACGTTATTTGTTTAAAAACTTTAGGTGTTACACACATAGAGAGAGAAAATAAAAGAAATGCATAAATTAGGTCTACCTTTTGCAGGAAAAAAATGTGATGATTGCCATTAAGAGTGTCACAACTGCTACCACAAGTAAAATCCATACTGAAGAAGATATAGTTTCCTCATTTCCTGAAAGAGACACATTCATAAATTAGTAGTATAGTAGTAGTAGCAGTCATATGAGGAATAGATCATAAAATTACAGAACACAGAATAGTTTGGGTTTGAAGTGACCTTTAGAGATCATCTAATTCCATCTAAATCCATAGGGAGGGATGCCTTCCACTACAGCAGGTTGCTTAGAGCCCCAGCCTGGCTTTGAACACTCCCAGGGATGGGGCATCCAAAACCTCTCTGGGCAACCTGTGCCAGTGCCTCATCACCCTTGTGGTGAAGACTTTCTTCCTAAAATCTAACCTAAATGCATACTCTTTCAGTTCAAAGCCATCCCCCCTTGAACTATCACTACATGTCCTTGCACAAAGTCCCTCTCCAGCTCTCTTGTAGCCCCTTAGGTACTGGAAGACTGCATCAGGGTGTCTCTGGAGCTTTTTCTTTTCCAGGTAGAACAACCCAAACTTTCTCAGACTGAGAGGTGCTCCAGCCCTCTCATCCTTCTTGTGACCCTCCTCTGGACTCACTCCAACAAGTCCATGTCCTTCCCATGCTGAGGACCCCAGAGCTGGATGCAGCACTGCAGGTGGGGTCTCACCAGAGCAGAGCAGAGCAGAGCAGAGCAGAGCAGAGCAGAGCAGAAGGGAACAATCCCCTCCCTTGCTGGCCACAGTGCTCTGGACACAACTGGCTCTCTGGGCTGCCAGCACATCTTGCTGGGTCATGTCCAGCCTCTCATCCACCAGCACCCCCAAGCCCTTCTCAGCAAAGTTGCTGTCAATTCCTTCATCCCCCAGTGCTCACCCTAACCCAGGTACAGCATCTCTTTCTGCTCTTCTCTGCAGTGTGGTGTGAAGCAAAACGTTTGCCAATCCTTGGTACATCTGTGTGTCCATGAGTGTGCAGCAATATGTGAGGCAGACAGGGCATCCCTGGGGGAAGAGTAGCCCAGGGTGTGGATTTATTCTTACCAAACTCAACAGGTGTACTCCACTCTCCCCAGGATGGGCTCACAAGGCAGGCACTGCCAGCTGCTCTCATTTTCAAGGCATATTTCTTTCTTGCATTGGATCTTAGAAATACGTAACTATGTCCCCCTTCCTAAAAAAAGCAAAAAACTGAGTTGATTTCCTTTGTTCCATGTCTAGGTGATGACAATATTCATGTGCTATTTACCAGTGCAACTTTTAAGAGGCTATGAAAGCATTGCTTATTAAAGAAGACTGCTGTTCCAGAGAAAAAAAAAAGTATTATTTTTTATTATTTATATAATATGTACACAAATGTGCATCTCAAAAATAACCTGACACTCACTAAGATTTTTACATTTAGAAGCATTTAATCTTTTACATTGGAAAAGTATAACCTGTGATTTCTTATGATATGGTTTGATTTATTGATAATTTCTCTTAGCACACAGAGAGGTAGAGAAACATCTTGAATCTCATTTCAATACTGGTAGAACTTAGAGATTTCAGGAATAAGGTGTCTGTGCATCTGCCTCAGTCTTTGCATTATAATTTTTCAGAAAAAGCATAACTTTCCAGCCAAACCTGTAAAATAAGTAGAAGACTGCAATACTTATTGTTACCAGAATTTACTGCAACACTCTCACCCTTGGAGACTTTTGCATAGAGGTGGGAGGTGCAAGCTGCACTGACTAAAAGGAGGTGCAGCATACCTGGATGGCAGCCTCCATCCCAAAAGGGCTTTTGTGGCCTGTGTTTTTCATAAACAAAATTAAATTCCAGGGAGATGCTTTATTTTTTTCTCTGTTGTCAGTGATGTGTAACTTCAAATTCTGTTCCAAATATTTGAGAAGGAGAGTGGACAATAAAATGAAAAATTGAAGATTTTTCAAAATACACACAGAAAAGCAATAAAGTTCTGCCCCTGAATCTATAATAAATTATGTATGCCATGATGATTTAGCAGTTTGACAGATTCATGAAATCCATAAATAAGGATCCCAGAAAACATAGGACACTGAGAACTTACTGATTTAAAGGTGTTTGCATACTATTTACTTTTCACAGTTGACAATGAGATGAACATGTATTGCTGATTAATGGAACAAACAGACTCACTTGTATAGAAGTATATATGGGTTTTCCTTTAGGATGATCCTGTAAATTGAGAGGAAAAGAAAACTTTATTTTTATCCTTGCTTATTTTACATTTCAATAATAATTAATTTTTATCTACCATCCCATTTTTCTGCATTCTCTTTCTTGTGTACTTCACGATTTGTTCAGAAGAACTAATGATTTCTCTAACATTTAGTATCTAATATATAATTCATCTACAATGCCAAGTTTATACAGCAATTAATTCTGCTATGGAAAGATATTTGTTTTCCTTGTAATTGCAGCTGAGATATAAATTTTATTTCAGATTGATGATTAAACTGAAACACAAGTGAACCATTCCCTGAATGGGAACTCTAGGCTTATTCTTACACACACCAGGAAAAAAAAAAAAAAGATAAAAAGCCATTAAATAAACTTTTTAGCTTACATTTAATGTTTTAATTTTACAATAAATGTCACTGTATGTAATCATAAATATTAAGCAAATATTGTTTTGTGTTCTTTTAGACAAAAAAGTTTGTAGAGATTTACAGATATTTTAGGATGCCCTCCACTAATTTTTGATAGATAGAATGAAATTTAGTCATCTTTTCTGAATAACCTTTGTAATTACCACATAATGTAGTGACCACACACAAATAATGACTGTAGACTATATCATCTCCATTAGACTACAAGTTATGTATATTTGTAATTATTTTGCACTACACCATTTTAAAACAAAATTCAATTAATTCAGACTTATTTTTTCAAATAATTGCATGCATGCTCACATGGCATCTGAACATCAGGCTGTTCTACCTGGAGAAGAAAAGGCTCTGGGGAGAGCTTTCAGCACCTTCCAGTACCTAAAAGGTCCTGCAGGAAGGCTGGAGAGGGATTTTTCACAAGGGTATGTATTGATAGCACATGGAGGATTGGCCTTAAAAGCTGAAGGAGGGTAGGTTTAGATCAGATATTTGGAAGAAATTCTTTATTGTGCTGGTGGTGAGGCACTGGATCAGACTGTCCACAGGAGCTGTGGATGTCCCTGGAAGTGTTTAAGGCCAGGATGGATGGGGCTCTGAATAACTTGGTCTAGTGAAGGGTGTCCCTGCCATGGCAAGGGGATGGAATTAGATGGTCTTTGAGGTCACTTCCAACCCAAACCATTCTAAGATTTCATAAATCAAGCTGCTGTCCAGGACACCTTCTAGTATCTGCAGTCAAGCTAAATTATGCACAGGGATCAATCTAGGAGAAGTATCTGTCCAATTAACCTCTTGTTCTTTTACAGGCACAGGGGTAACCTGAAAGTTTTCAAGGCTGATCACAGAGCACTGGGGAGATGGTGAAGGATGGGAAGTACAGATGGTGTCTCCTCAGGCCTTCCAGTGAGAGGCAAAGGCTTGAGCAGATATGCACTCATCCAGCAGGTCAACACTTGGCTGAGTAACTGCTGTCACAGACAGCACAGGGATCTTTCTTCTATAGCTTTGGGATCCTCTTTGACAAATGGGGGCTACTGGGCAGGTATGGGGTGCATCTCACCATGGAGGGTGATTGTATCCTTGCAAACAGGCTTGGAAACCTGGTCCTCCTCCTGTGTATAAAGGGGTGCCTTGTATGCACAGAGGTCTGTCTTGGGATAAATACTGAACCAGTAAGAGAACTTGTATGTAGGAACCAGAGGTCAGACCAGCAGAGGGGTTAATGTAGTAGGTGCTGTTCCAGATCTCACATCGAGAAAAGAAAGAAGATGAGACCCTCTACATGAGATCTCAGAGTCACAGACCTTGCTGCTCAAGGGAAGGTGCCCTGGAGGGCCATGTTACTGGTTCACCTACAAGGATGACCTCCTCAGAGCACAGGAATCATAGAACCATAGAATTGTTTAGCTTGGGAAAGACCTCTAAGATGACTGAGTACAAGCATTAACCCAGCTCTGCCATGTTCACAACTAAACACATCTGCATGTGCCACATTGCAGGGTTAAGTGTGTAGGAAAGACAAGGAGATCAGCAATGGAGGTGCAGCAGTAACCCACACACTGCTTACAGTGAAACCCTTTATGCTTTGTTAAGATCACTATTCTACATGGCAATATATTGTTAGTTTTGTTGCCTTTGGCTGGATGTTCCCAAACTTGCTGTGTATTATGTCCTCTGCCCTAATCAGCCATGCACTTTTTGTGTGATAACTCACAAGGTTATTCATGTAGGCATCACACTTGGTGCTCATGAGGTATCTCATAAACTCAAGCCCATTGTCCCCTGCCAAGGGCTGCTGCTCCACAGTGCCAGGGACCTCTTTGCTTGACCCTTTACCTCACTCAGGCAACTACTGGGGAACCCTTGCTGGGATGCTGAGGTAATAAAAGTCTTCTGACCATTTCTGTGTGCGCTGTGCTGGTGTATCTGACAGTGCTCGAGTCCAGGCAGGCATCACATCTGGTGGAGGGCAGTCCAGTTCTGACACCTGGACTGAACACACAGCCACATGTGTTGGGCATGGTAGTTCCATCACTTTCCTGAACAGCTTGCTCAGATGCCTGACCACCCTAATATTCAATCTAAACCACCCCTAGTGCAACTTTAGGCCATCTCCTCTTGTCCTGTGGCTTGTTTCTTGGGAGAAAAGACTGACTCTCACCTACTACCTTTTTCAGGTAGATGTAGAAAGCATTAAGGTCTCCTCTGAGACTCTTTTTCTCCAAGTTCAACAACTCCAGCTCTCTCAGCTTCTTCTCATAAAACCTATGCTCCCAACCCTTCACCAGCTTCATTGCCATTCTCTGGACACACCTGAAAGGTCCATTCTGGTGTGCACAAAATCAAGCAAGTGTGCCAGGTGAGCATGGCAGGACATGAAGACTGAGTCTGAACTCAGAGACCAAAAGGAATTGTACAAAATGTAGAAGAAGGGATTTGGGAGGAATACAAAGACATCATCTGCACATACAGGAATGGAGTCAGGAAAGACAAAGCTTAGCTGGAGTCAAGACTAATGACGGAGGTGAATACAAGAAAGTTTTTGATGAGTTAATTGACAACAAGAGAGGTTAAGAAGAAAGCAGGCCTGTTGCTTAATTGATACAACCTAGTGACAAAGAACATAGGGGAGTTAGAGGTATTTGGTGCCTTTTTAGCTCAGTTTTGAGCTAAAAGTTAAGTTTTGCCTTTGGTTTTCTCAGATATCCTGATCTATAAAGCCTTAACAAAAAACATCACTGAAGAAGAAACATTTTTTCAAACATGGAAAAATGTGATTGAAATAATGTTACTCATGGTGTTATCCTTTAAAAAAAAATTTCTTGTTTGCTCCCAATGCAAGAAATTTCAGTTTTGAAAAGTAAAGTTTAAAGGCCGACTGTAATACAATACTTTTTGGTCATAGTGTATTGGTAAAAACCCACAACTTTAGACCTGGCAGTCATAAAGAAGTACATTTGGCAGAAGAATTTTTATGGGTAAATCCTCCAAAAACACAATTATCGTCTTATAGTTCTCAAGAGAACCTATACTGCTCAATTGCTGGAATAATTGCTGGACCTTGACATAATTATCTAGGTGAAAATTGCTAATGATTATGAAAAAAAGCTGGAAAATTCAGACAAGGTATGAATTGAGTATACTTTATAAAATTAACATTACATGTATTAAAAGTTATTAAAAAGTATTTATTGCTTTTCTGCAATAGGCTTTTCTTCCAGTGTCTCACAGAGCTTTCAATAAGGTTTCTTTGTTACAATAGCTAAGTGATTCAGAGAAGTGATGCTGTTTCAAGGCAGTTAGTTGGGCTTGCAAAAAGTCTCATCTGTGAAATAGTAAGCCCAACTCAGACTAAGAAATTCCAAATTTCAGAAACCTAGGGAATGCCTTCAATCAGCCACTAAGTGGGCAGCCAAATGTGTTGTACTTGAGGAAGATTTTTCCTTTGCAGTCTCTGTCTGCCATCCTGTGGCCTTCTGATGCAGTTCTGCAGCAGTGGTTTACCTCGACTCTTGCACTCTCATTCATTCCCTACTGCTGCCAAAGGACTTGTAAAATCAAGGACATCCCCCCACTAACCTGTGCTTAATCACACTGCCTTTCTGCTTTCTCTCACATTCATTTTCCTTTTATTTGTCATAATAAATCAACTTTTGGACCAACAGGTGTGATGCTTATTTCTGGATGAGCCATTTGCATTTCACATGTGGAGAAATTTCATTCACTTCCATTAACTCAAGCTTGTTAAGTGAATGCACATTTCTCTTTTCACTAGTTAAAGCCCAGCTCTGCCTTTCCACAGAGACCCAGTCTCTACTGGGAAGACTCCAATCCAGGGCAACTCCAACAGGTTTTAGTGGAAGTGCCTTTTCTGAGTGCTGTCACAGACAAAGCTGTGACATGTTTGAATCTTGATTAACCACACTTCTCCTCTGGGACTGTCCCAGTCATCCAGTGTATCTCCAAGAGTGTCATATTCAAGGGAGCAGGGATTAAAAAAATAAAAATTGGGCAGTATGGCATACCAGGATTTGGTATGGACCTGAAAAGTGCAGTCACAAAGGAATAAGGTGCTACATGTGGGGAAGGCTACATCATAGAAGAAAGAATGATTTTCTTTTCACCCATGTGTATTGGTAAATGCAAACATATCAATTAATATTAATGAAGATATTCTTACCTTGTACTTTATGTTGATTTCATATTTAAAACACCTGTTTTTGTTAGAATGACTTATCTGGGGTCGTTGCCATTGAATTATGCAATCATTTTTAGTTTCATCACAGTTGACTGTGATATTTGATGGAGGCATGAGCTTTTCTGAAATGATATAACCAAAAATTCAAATAATTAAAATAATTTTATCTCTTTTTGATTTGATGAAAGAAAGTGAAATTACAATTAATGCCTCTGAAGAAAGATACTCATTTGTATCTATTTTTCTTAGGACTTACTAGAAATAGTTGAAAGCCCAAAGTCTTCTAAATCATGTACACGAGAACAGAAAAAAAATGGAGGATCTAAGAGAGGGAACATGACATAGGAACATACAAAGATACAAAGCCTCTTCATTTCCTTTTCTGGATGAATAAGGTAGAGTACTGTCTTCTTTTTAAAAGGGTGTTTATTACTGCAGATGAACTAGCTGCTGCTATTTCTAAAGTAAGAAATTAAAAGTTTTTTTTTTCCTTGAAGTCTCCTCACAATGCTTCTGTGGCACAAAAGTATTGCTTTCACTCTGTTGAGAACTATGGAGTTTACTCCCTGCAAAAGAAGCAGCCATACAAGTTTAAGAAAGACACTCCATTTTTAGTAGTCTAGCCAACTTCTTCATGTGTCACCCCTCACTTCACAGGTGTAAACAAAAGTATTAGGACCTTTATATTTTGACCATTGCCAATGTCCTGATTATTGGAACAGCAAAAGACAATCCCTCATGGCAGAAAGGCTGACAGAAGGCTGATAGAGGAAAGCTTAATATCAGCTAAATTACTACTTTACATCAGCCTTCAGGAACAGGTCTGGCCTCTTTGTGATGGGCTGCTTGGTCAAAGAACAATCTTGTTTTATCTGCTATGAGTGACATTACAGCTTAATTTCTTCTTGTAGAATGAAGCCTTTTTTTGTTCATTTTTTATCACAATACCAAAACCAGTGTGACATTTCCAATGAGACTTTGCCACAGTAAAAGTAACTGCACAGTAACAGCACTACATGTGTAAGTATGTTGTACATGAATGAATTCATTTACTCTGAGGTATGGTGTCCTGTATATCATGCCCACTGGCAATGAAATGCAGAAATCAGCATTTAGATAAACTTCTAAAAAGTCTCCTCTCTCCTCTGTTGAAAGGTATTCAGCCATCCCTGAAAGGGCAGCAGGGAAAAGTACAGTTTTTAAAGTCTCATGGGCCCTGCTTGAGGAAAAGCTAATATACATAAGAGTAGACTGCTAAAGAATCTGAGACATAATGCAGCTGCAGAGCTTTCCTGGCTTATTCCCCTCTTTGTCTTATCCTTGAGGAACAGGTTTTCTTGAGGAGGCCACAGTCTCTTACTTTCAACTCTAGGTGAGACAGGGTACATGGTTTCTTCTCAGGGATAAATGCTCTACTATTTTCATACAATAATTAAATAAAGATGAAATAAATTATTTACTTACCAATTTTATACAGGTCAATGTACTCATCATAGAACTGGATCAGGGAGTCTTTGCTAGAGCCATTCACCAGGAAATAAGTTTTTTCAGTCCCTATGGTCACATTTTGGAAGATACATCCCATATTTCTCCAATTTTCATCTTTAATGTAAAGCTCACATTCAATCTCCTCTTCATCTCTGCAAATAGCAAAGTATTTTAGTTAAACATGGGCACTGTGATGTGTTGAATGAGAATTCAGAATTCCCTGGATGAAACAGACCTACTTACCTTGACTTCTGCCAGTAGAGAAAATACTGTGTGTCTGCTGGAGCATCCCTTCCTGCCTGCCAAGTGCAGTTCATGAGAAAGATGTTATAAATAACACAGGAGAAGTTTTCAATGGCTGAGCCATTCATGCCTGCAAAGACAGGAATATCCATAATGAGGAAAAATCCTTTAAGCTGGAGGATCATGGCACACACTTAAATATGTTAGACTCCAGCTAGTTATTGCTTGGTTTAGGAAAGACTTATTCCATTTTGTTTGCTAAAAATGAAAGATATTTGCCCTGACAGATTCAATGAAGAATTTTTCATGGATAAATCCTCCAAAGATGTGATTATAGCTGCAATGAAACAATTTGTGTGAGAAAATAAGCTGGTGATCCCAGGAGCATTGCATAAACTTTATAGACATACTCTTTAAGGTCTGCTATTTTTAGGTCTAAAGATTGTTTTTCTATCTGCTATATACAAAGTTAAGGGTGAATAGATGTCAGGCAGGTGGGTAAATAGCTGCAAGCAGAAAATATACAAATAGGTCACAACAATATCCATCAAATCAAGCTACCCAATATTTAATAGGGTAAGTTTGCTGAGGATGTTGGTTCATGTGCTTTCAAGGATGTAGATCAGATGCAAGGAAGAAAAGCTTTATTGTGAGGGCAATGAAACAATGGAACAGGTTGCCCACAGAAGCTTGGATGCACCATTCTTGGAAGTATTGGAGGCCAGGTTGGTTGGGGCACTGAGAAACCAGGTCTACTGGAAGAAGTCCCTGAAGGGGTTGGGACTAAATAATCTTTAAGGTCCCCTCCTGCCCAACTCATTCTTTGAATATGATTCTATGATTGAGGAACAGTCTCTCACTTCTAAAAATTCAGTATCAAACCCAGTAAAAAAAGTCAAAATTGTGTCTAGGATCTTTCTTAGCATTCAGCAGGTATTTTATTTGCAAAAACCTCCATTCAACTCAGTTCCATGTATTCCTCTGACAGCCTTTTTAGACTTTTTCTGAGACATCACCCCTCCAGTCCTGGACTTCCTAGTGACTCAGTAAATACCTCAGCAAACAAAACGGTTGGAAAGAAAAAGATGGACCTACCTTCTATTTCAAAATGTCTTTACCTCGTTTATCTTTCTATTATAGTCCTCAGGTTCAGAGAAGATGGAAAAATTATATTTTAAAAGGCTGTATAACTATAAATAAGGCTGTCTCCTTTGCTGCTTGTGTTTTAGGGAACTCTCTTTGCATCGGAAGTGTTGCAAAATAAATGTTCATCACTTCCCCCCTGATTCGTAGCAAATTTTTGTAATTGCCCAACTCAGGATTTCTTATAATATGAACAAGAATTTAGCTGGTTAAATTTCCTTTTTTGTTGCACCAGAATATGCTGGTGCTTGAGAATCCAGTAAGTGCATAAAAATAGTTACTTTTACAGGTATTTCTCTCTAAAGAATAATGAGAAATACAAAGCATCTCTCTTTGCGAGCCATCTCTGGGGGAAGGAAGATGGGGACTCTCCATGGAAGGCATCAGGGCAAGGCCTGGCAGTGCCAGCCCACACCACTCCAGCCCAGATTAGGGCAGCTGTGGACCCAGGGCAGCCCCAACCCTGATCACCAGGCGCCTCCTTGGGACTGGGATGGGTCATGGGCCATATCTGGGCAGGGCAGGGCTGTGAAAACCTGGAAAATGGCCCTGCTGTGGTATCACTGGGCAGGGGCTGATGGATCCAGGGGGCTGATATGGGGTTCTGGGCTCTGGGCAGGGTGGAGAAAGCTCCAGGGGCTGGGCAGGGTTAGCCAGGGCTGTGGGGGTTCTCAGGGAAATGACAATGCAAACTGTAAAAGTTTAAGCAGATGGAAAAAGGGGATTTCAAATCTTGAGTATGATGTCTTCAGATAAGATATATCATGATCAAAAAGTGTGATGTGTGTTTGTCTTCAGTCCATTTCTCCCAGTGTGAAAATAGCCAAACCACAAATTACCACTAAAAGAGAAAAAAATTGCAGGTAGTAAGCATACAACTACAAATTGCCACTCCAGGCCCTGCTGCTGAGCATTTGTTACCTTCTTGGGTCAAGCTGTGCATTTTCTAAAGAGGGTTACTACAAACAGTATAAAACATCAAAAACCTCCCTTATGCCCTGAAAGGCTTTGTGTCACAAAAGACAATGTAATTTGCTTAATATGGAGATTTAAAATTCATGTAAAGTAATTTTATTTCTTCACATTGAAATTGAAGCATCACTAGAAAATATGGCATTTTTCAAACACCAGGATATGTCAATATTTTCCTCTTAAAAACAGGCAGATCCTTTATGCTTGGAGTTAAAAACTTGTAGGAAAGACAACAGTCCATGTACTTCTCTAACACTCTCATTTCTTGGCTACTATATATATAAAAATTCACCTGTTGCCCAACAGTCTTCCAGGATGCTCCAGGAATTGCCTTTATCAAAATCCCAAGGTCATTCCAATCCTATAGCTTCTTTATTGCCATATAGACTGATTAATCATATCAACAGTAGTTCTTATATATCAGCTCTTTGTACATAACTAGGATAGAGATATGTCCAAGAGAGGAGGCTGAAGGTAGAACAGTGCTTACTTTCCTTGGAGGCAAAGAGAATTTACCTTCTAGAGACCCAGAAATGCCTGGGCTCATGAGTATTTCTGCTTTCTGGATGCTGGCTAGAGTGTGAGACTGGTGACTGATGAGCTAGAAGTGGACAGTCATTTTTTGGCTTCATTCTCTTATGTTGATTGTAAATATACTGAGTTGTCACTGAGGCCACCCAACACCACAAAGAGGATATCTGACATGCCTTCTTCTCCTCCACTCATCTAGTATAAAGTGAACAAGTGTAGTGAAGCAAGTCTACTCATCATATTGAATGTTTTGTTGACTGCAAAATTATTTTCAACCAAAAAAGAAAAAAAAAAAAGGGAAAAGAACCTACCTCACTTCTGTTCACGTGCAGTACTAAAAGCATAGAGCAAGGCATGACAAAAGAACCAATGTATTAAGTGGCACTCCATGGTTTTGTTCATGCATTTGATCACATCTGTCAGTAACTTGGTGTTCATGGAGGAGATGAATAACCCACTTTGAAGACCCAGAACTTCAGAAACTCCAGTCATCCACAGACTCAAGGATCATGAGAGAACCAACAGAGCATGGCCTGGTCTTTTGTCATTTCAGAGGTAAAGATCTAAGGCAATGGTGGCTTTATAAGAACCAATTAATTCTCTTCATATGCTAGTAGAGAATAAAAATGTGACAAAGTTTTTCTGAAGCCAACTTATGAAGTAAAGAATGGGAATGTGTGAGGAGCCATGACAATGAGAACGACAATCACATAGGTGGACATTCTACCAAAAAAGCAGGTTTAGTCAAAAAAGCAGCTCATTGTGATAAGAATCACTGTGACTATCCCTATCACATTTTAGATGTCAACAGACAGAGCAACTGAAAGCTTAGACATCAGGTCTGAGGCCATGATAGTCATTCAGAGGTAAAAGCAGCCCATTGTCAGAAGTTTTGTTGTCCTTCCAATTAAATAAATTCCATACTTAACAGTGTAGGTGTTTTTTTTGAACACTTCTGTGCTATAAAGACAGAAGAAAGGACTTCTGATCACAAAGAATGAAAACCCTCACAGTTTATTATGTCCTCATATTTGGAAGAAAGTGCTCAATTTTATGGTGGTAACTGAATTTCATGGAGAAGGGTAGTGACAAGTACCCAGGTAATAAAATCAGAGCCATGAGAAATGTCATGGACAGTGCAATGGGACTCTGGAAAATGAAGGAATTTTCATTTTGCCTGAATTTCCATGCTTCCGCTCTGAATATCTCTTGAGTCTGCAGAGAAGGCAGCAGGAAAGCAGTATGTTTTTGTGTGCTCTCTCAGATCATGCATCTCTGAAACACAATGAGGAAGACTGGAGCTTGAGGTTTTGGGATTTGGGTACTATTTTTTAAAACTGGAATATACTGCAGCAGAACAATCCAAACAGCCCACAAGGATAGTGGTGATTTTGCAGAAAAGGGAACTGTTCTGCCCAGGGGATTTCTTTTCTTGCCTATATTTAGGGCAAGTCCTTATCTAAAGCTTTCAAAATGCAAACAAATAAAAAACATTTAAAAAATTTCTAGGCAAAGATGGTGCTACTGAGAGTGCTATCAAAGTCTGTCATCTTTCAGAGGCCAGAAGACTACTATTGAGTGTCCTTGCTATGAGCCAGGACTTGGAAGCAAAATGAGAAAAGAAAGAGAAAGAGGAAGAGAAAGAGAAAGAAGAATAAAGAACAGAAGAGAAACCTGGGCCAAGACATTAGAGCTGTTTACAGACTTTTGGCTCTACTGGGAGTAAAGTAATTTCAGAAACAGGATCAAACACAACCTTTCCTAAAAAATCACAAAAACTTGAAGAATAATTTATTGTTCCAATAAATGTAACAAAACCAGGAGTATTCACAAGAACAGTCTGGCTGTTTTGCTGTACTGGTGTGTTACAGCTTTTGAGTATGTCACAAAAATACAAATGGTAGACAAGACCCTCAATTTTTTCCTTGCATCAAGAACTTTCTAGTTTTTACACAGAACAGAGGAACAGCCATAGGAGACAAGAATAAAGAACTTTCTCCTGTTTGAGCATCCAAGCCACTTAGTTAAAAGGTTGTAAAGCCTGACCATCCTTTCTCACTGATTTTGGGGTCTTTGCAGGGATGGGAAAGTGATACTTTAGTCACACACCTCCACTGTTTCGTGGATATGATTTATGGTTTTCTCAGTGTGCTGATAGTGAACGAGTTTTCTTAATGACTTTGCTGTCTCAGCAGCTTTCACAGTGAAAGCAGTGGGGATGTATGGGGTGCACCAATGGCCATGATCAACTCTGAGTGAAGCAGGGTGGAGAGGATCCAGTAGATACAGATACAGATCTGTTTAATTGTCCTGACGTTGAAGTAAGTATTGCCTTTAGTAATCCACATTTAACATAGGTGCTTTTATCTTTTGGCAGTTATAACTTAAAGAGAAGGATCCTGCTCCAGCTCTGTTTTAAAAAGACATTCGAAAAAAATTTTTATTGAAAGCTCCTTTAGAAACACGGAACCATAGAAAAATTTAGTTTTTCAAAGATGATCTCTTGATGGTAACCTGATCTAGTGGAATTTTATCGATGAGAGAATTATATTTTCCATGATCAAATTTCAGCTACTTGAGATGACTTTAACCATCTTGAGACTTGATGGAATCATAGAATCATAGAATATCCCAAGTTGGAAGTATCCACAAGGGTCATTGAGTCCAACTCTTGGCCCTGCTCAGGACAGTCCCAAGTCACACCCTGTGCCTGAGAGTGTTACCCAAATGCTTCTTCAACTCTGCCAGGCTGGTGCTGTGACCACTTCCCTGGGGAGCTGTTCCAGTGCCCAACCACCCTCTGCATAACCAACATTAGCTTCCCCTGACAAAACTTCAGGCCATTCCCTTGGGTCCTGTCACTGGTCACCAAAGAGAAGAGATCAATGCCTGCCCCTCCTCTTCCTCTCATGAGGAAGTTGTAGACTGCAATGAGGTCTCCCTTCAGTCTCCTCCAGGCTGAAGAGACCAAATTACCTCAGCCACTTCTCATACAGTTTCCCCTCAAGGCCCTTCACCATCTTCATAGCCCTTCTTTGGGCACACTCAAATGTATTTTTATCTTTATTATGCTGTGGCACCCCAATCTGCCTCTAGCCCTCGAGGTGAGGCCGCCCCGGTGCAAAGCAGAGCAGAGCAGGACAATCCTCTCGCTTGCCTGGCTGGAGATGCTGTCCTTGATGCCTCCAGGACAGGGTTGTTCCTCCTGGCTGCCAGGACAGGACTGATTCATATTTAGTTTCATGCAAATGGAAGGTCAAAATATGTGATTAGCCTCCAAATTGATGTTTTTTTCTCATATCTCCTTATTAATTGGAGGATTCAGGCTGTTTCATCCAAACACACAACCGGCCCGTATCATTTGCAATTAGCTTCTGCTGGAGAGTTCAAATGTTCCATTTCCAACATTTCCCACTCAATACATATACACACATGCATCTGCTACCTGTTTGCAATCGTATATTAAGTAATTTTTCATCTAACACAAATATGAAGGGATGAAAAATGGGAGGCAACAAATAAACTTATGAGAAAATTGTACCCTGAGCTCTTTAATAGTATTCATTTTATATGAGCAAGTGATCTTTCTTGAGAGGCTTGATCTTGTCTGGTTTTCAGTGGGCTTTCATACAGAAGTCAAATGCTAATCTGATCACAATCTCAACATGGCTGTACCTGTTTTGAGACACTAAACCCCTGGAGATCCTGAATAAACCCCTAAAGTTCAGTTACTCTTACTTATTCTTTTTCATGGTGTTGAAAAACAGTGTAATAACTTCCAAAGCAATACTGGATTTTTTTTTTCCTGAAATACTGTGATATTCATCATAATAAAAAACAGAAATAGTCAAATTTCAACTGTTATTAGAAAATACAACCAAATACAAAAAGGCTTTTAAAGATAAGTTCTTGGGGATTTATCTCTACAGTCTTCTCCCTGCTTCCAGGAGTGAGACAATATGAAAAACCTGTTAATTTTTGCCAAGATATATATGCTTGAAAAAGATCAAGTTGCTCATTTCGCTTTCATTCCATCACTTCTTCAATATTTATTATTTCTTCAGTTTCTTGTTTTTTTAATTGATTCATATATCCTGTCTATTAAAGGAAGAATATAACATTTTGTTAGTGTTTCATGCATGAGATTAGTCACAAGGTCATGATCTATGAATCTCCTGTCATTCAGAGTTGTTATTTATTGTAGAGAAGCTGTAGCAGGACTCTTTTCATTAGAAGACCGCAGTAGACATGTCTAGAACTTCCCTCCATATAGCTCCCAAAAAGGAACAAAAGACTTTTTTCAACCAAAAAGCTGGAAAACTCATCTTTTAAAACATAGAAAAGTTAACTCTATGAAGGAAGAGAAGGTAAAAGGATTTACAAAGGCAGTAATTCAGTGTGTCCCTGCAGACAAATTTTGGCTTCCAGACCTGCCTGCAGCCAATCTAAAGACTTTGCAGATTGCAGCAAGCTGCAACATGCTCTCTAGAAGGGCAATTCCTGCAGTGCTTGTCTGATTGTTCCTTCTCACAAGTCATTCCAGTGTTCCACATAAGTTAGCACCTCTCAACATTCTGCTCTACTTTCTTGCTTACCATGCCCTAGAAACTTTTCCTCCTTTAGCATCATTGCCAAATATTAGCATGGCAACACTACTGCAGATTTCTTTGTCCCTTCCCTCCCTGCCTGACTCTGCATTATTATTGTGCTGAGAAAATTATTTTAATGATAGCATAAGGGAGAGCAGGATGAAACTGTATTTTCTCCCATGCTTCATGTAGATGGATGACAATTATTTTATAATGTAAAAGGTAAAACAGACCTTTATTTTGTTATTTGCATATGGACTTTCCATATCCCAAGAACAAGAAAAAGAAAGAAAATTGATTCTTACTTGTGTGCATCTTTCTGACACTTAGGTAATACCTTTGAGACTAAATTTTTAAATTTCAGGCAAATGGAAAGAAAACATACCTGTAAGTCCATTGGAGAGACCTCATGGAATGGATCTCTTGGCTGTGGTACTGTAGCAGATGTTTTTTTCAAATAAGCCCTTCTACAGTGACAAAAAGTCTTAGTTTGCAAACATATGAACACATAATATATAATAATGCTCCTGAGGTATTATTTTATTTCTCTAAGACATCAGTAGTATTTTTCTAATTCAAAAGTAGCTAAAAATTACATAGACTGAATACAATGTTACAATTTAGTTGTTCAGAATTTGGATGGCAATAGTTTATTTTATGACTTACTAAGGCCTCATAAGAAGTTATTTTTAAGTATGTGAAAGGGAAATGTTGTCAAAACAAGGAAAAATTTTCATGTCTCACCCATCTACATTGCAGGGTCTGATGGTAGGAAAGAGGTTCTGTTATAAGACCTTGTCCCAATATTGGAAAGCATTGTGTTACATTAATCAAGTGGATAAAAATGTTGGGAATCAGGAGTATAGAGCACACTTGAGGAACATCCAGCAGATGATTCCTAGTATAGCTCAGTGTTGATTTTCTCCCTCTCTTTTCTCAGAAATTTTCTGTTGGGGGAAGAAGTGTTATTTCAACTACAGAATAAAAAATTTTTCACAAGAAATGAGGCTTACATTGTCATGCAGAGTAGAAGTGTGAGACCTGCTGCCAGCCCCAGGACCAGGAACAGCATTTGTGATGAAGCAGATGTAAGTTGCTGTGTTCCTGAAAATCAAGCAATAATCAAAGTCTTGGTTAGCATCACAGGACACGAATGATTGCACAGCTATGTGCAGTCTGATTTGTGTCAGTGTCAAACACTGCATGAAGGGATGGCTTCAGCTTAGCACTCAGTGTCCTGGAGTGTGTGAAGGAATGGGATGGCTGATAGCACATGGACCTGAGACCTGAGGAACTCAGCCCTACAGAGTATTTAAATATCCAAGGTGACAGGGAGCAACAGCAGGAAAATGGAATTTATATAGTCAGGAGTAAAAATAGAAGAAGTAAACAGCTGGCAACAGACCTCCAAAAGGTCTGCTTTATTCACTATCCCCATGCAAAAAGCATTGTCTCCCAAGAGTGATTGGGGAGCTCCCTAATATTGAGACACAACAATTCTTCAACTCTCTTTGTCCTAAAAAATTAATGTGCAATTATCAATGTGTTTCCATCTGTAAGCATGAAGTAAAAAATGAGGCAGACAGGTAATAGCTGAATTAGGTCAAGGAAGGGATTTTTATTCTTACCAAACTCCACAGGTGTACTCCACTCTCCCCAGTCTGGGCTGACTAAACAATAGCCCACGTTTGATGCTCTGATTTTAACGCTGTACCTTTTACCTGAGCTGAAGCTTTCATAAAGGTAGGAGTTCTTTTCAATGATTGCCTTCTAAATGCAAAGTAAGTGGGATGAGAAATTTTGTACTATTTTAAAATAAATATGACAAAATTTTACATTTATGTGATCTTTCTGTGGGCAGACTAGAGTGAAAGAACAAGTAGAAAAATATCCCTTAATAAGTTAGATTGTTTCATCTTAATTCCTCTTGTTTGAACATTTTTGTTGCTGGGTAATATGAAGATGAAATTTGCCATATGCTTCCCTGGCTCCTTAGACTCTGGTAAGCAATGGGACTTTAGGGAAGAAATTCTTTAAAGATATGGCACTTCATTACAGTGGATATTTTCAAAACTGAAGTAGAGTTTGATAGCCAGATTACACAGAAATTAGAAGTTTTTGGTTTGGTTGGGGTTTTTTTCTATCATTTTAGAGTGGCTTAATCTTTGATGTAATATTTTCTTGCCTCTTACATCTCAATCCTTTCCAGAGACCATTAATAAAGAAAAAATTCTCCACGTTTTTTGAGTCTCAGTGTTACACAGCATCATATTTTTACACAAATTAATTTTCTAGGAAGTAAAAAAGAATGTAAAATTGAAGATTTTGTAAAGTAATATCAAGCTCTGCACATGCAGGTGTTTTTGTACTATGTTTTATAAACAACAGTTTAAAACTTCAGATTTAGAAAACTTGTCAATAAAAAGCCTGTGTAGAACATTGAGACAGGTGGTTTGAAACCAAACCAATGTGGTTGGAGGATGCTCTGATACAGAAGAAATTTCAATATACCATAAATATTAGACTAATCCAGACTTACTGTTTTAGATGTGGTTTTGATGTTTTCCTCAGCATCAGCCTAACAACAAGAGAAAAGTTTAATTTTTAGGACCGTTCTTTTTGTTACTATATAATAAAGGGTCTTCTCTCATGAATGCTTGATTTTCAGAAGAAAAAGTGTATGTAATATTTTAAATGCCTTCTTTTAAAGACTGTGATATTAAGCTGTTCATCCACTAAGTGGTTTTTCCTCCTCACTGATGCTCTGAAATATTGTAACATTTACATTTGATTGCAGATTTGAGTGTCAAAGCACTAAACAAAAAAAAAAGAGGCTCAAGCTGACAAAATGTTTACATTTTAATTGTTAAAGCATCTAAAATTTATAAATAAACTCGGACAATATTTTTTCCTTTTTTTTTGTCTGTGTATCTTTTGCATTCTTAAACATTTAATTTAATTTAATTTAATTTTAATTTAATTTTTGTTTTACTGTTGGAACAACAAGCTCACAAATATTCCCACAAATACTTTGAACTTTATCTTTGAATATACTTTCCATATTCATTCAAGCTTTCAAAAGGAGGAGATAAGAACAGAGTGTTGGTTGTATGGTGTTATGTGCGGAAATAGAGACAAACAAAATGCTATTAAATGTCATAATTATTCTTACCTTGTTTTCTATGATAATTTCATATTTGAAACAACTCTTTCTTTTCACATGACTTGTGCGAGGTGGCTGCCACCAAATACTACATCTATGGGAATCTTCTGTACAGTTCACTGTGACATTTAGTGGAGGAGTGAGTTTTTCTACAATAATATAATCAGAAATACTATTGATTAGTAATAGCTCTCTTCAGCCTGCCATTTTAAAAATATAGGTACATGTTCAAGAAACAGGTCTAAAAAGATGTAATGCAGCCTTAGCAGAATTACTATATTCTCCTCCATTATTATATTCTGAAGCAGGACACCCTAATTTAACATTTCAGTTGAGGAACCTGGAGCACCAGCTGCAACAGTGAGGAAAATTTAAAAGGACAAGTCACTTATTGCATTTTACTGAATTTAACATACGATTTATGCAGGTTGGTTGTTAATTCTTGGGTTTGATTTTTTTTTAATACTGTGTTCAAATTAAACAGATTTTTTTTTATTAACATAATTTTTCTATTTTAAAAAATGGAAGTTTTTACTCACAGCATTAAGGTAACTGATTCTTTTCATTATGTGGATGGACTGCATTATGAGATAAAAAGACCAACATTTGGATAGTCCCACTCAGGAATCCTTAGCTAATTGGTTCTAAAAGATGACACCTTTCTTTCAGAGAATAAATATTTGACTGAAATGTTCATATTTCTCTGACCTATGATTCCAGATTGTTTCTGTATCCATCAGTTTTTGTCCATTCTTATATTTTAGACTTTTCAGACATCAGGGCTGAGAAAAAGGGGAAAAAACACCCTTATTATCAGGAGCAATATTTTTAAAATGTATGTTTTTTCCCAGGGATTAATTCTCCATTCCTTTAACATATAACTAGAAATTAAATTGATAAAAAATCCTTACCAATTTTGTATAACATTATCATCTTCTGATAGGACTGAATGTTTTGTCCACTTGTAGACCCATTCACCAGGAAATAAGCATTCCCATTTTTTATTGTCACATTTTGGAATCGACATCCTGTATGCCTTCCACAGTTATCTTTGATGTAATTTTGGCATTCTGTGACATCTTCTTTCCTTTACATGAAATATTGTGTCAGTTAAAAATTGACAATGTCACATGTCCAACCACAACGCAAAATTCCCAATATTCAAGCAGACCCACTTACTTTGAGAGCCTCCAGTACAGGAAATATTGGGTATCTTCTGTAGCAGTCCTGCCCACATGCCAGGTGCAGTTCATGAAGGAAACATTAAAAATGACACAGACAAAATTTTCAATGGCTGTCCCATTCATGCCTGCAAACACAGAAAGAATATCCCATGTCCACTCTGCAGAATGGCTGAATAACTGCTCAAATAACACAGATCTTTGCAAGCTCATTTAGCAATTTTTAGCTACTTGCCTAGCAAATCCAACTGTATATTTCTTGTGTCTTGTAGTTTTGTCCTTACTTGAAGATGGCAATGATATTTTTAATGTTGAGGCATGAGGATTGCCTATAATTGTTCCAGAAGCCATAGATGTGACTGGATTTAACTGAGTCTTTAATGAACTCAAGCACAGGGATTTAGTGAGAGTTAATAACAGAGACAGTCACCGTGGTGTCCTTTGTTTAGATCCCCTGTTTAGCTGAGGCACAGTCTACCTTTGAATATAAATTCTACAACCATGAGCAAGGTTGTAAAGTTCTCTCTGCTGTACTTGTCTTAAGTGCTCTTGCTTATAAAGCACTAATAATTTAAAATAAGGTGTCCACCACATTCTTCTGTGTGACAGCTGGCTGGTTACAATCTACCCAGAGACTGCTTCCTGAAGCTAATCCCTGTAGAAGTATTGCAATTTCGAAGAGAGAATGTCAGAATTTTCAATTAGGAATTGAAACTGGCTGTTAATCTCTTCCAGTACTTTGGATTCAAGGATAGAAGGGACCTTATTAGCACTGAACTTGATAGAAACAGGCCTGAATATCCATATAATTGGTGTAAAATCAAGACAAAGATGAAGCAGAATTTTATAGCTTGCTTAAGTGAACTCACAACTCGTACTCATAACATTAATGAATTCCTTGTGTGTTTCTCCCCCACCAAAAGGTGAGATTCCCAACAGGAAATGATGAACATCCAGTGCCACAACAGCTATCATTGTGAATTGAAGGACTGGGCCACAGCTTTCCAAGACTAATCCAATCACTATTCATGGAGTTTAAGCACCATGCACACAACCTTTGCATGCACCTCTCTAGTTAGCCCTAAAACTCCACATCTGATCCTTACATCTTTGGAAATAAAGAGGAATTTTTCCAAGAGACGAGAAAGTTGTCAAAGTACTCCTGGATTTCTGGAAATCCGTCTCTCTTCCAGGAGGAAGGCTGAAACTTTTTCAAGAGCTTGGTTCAGCAGCGTTACTTTCAATGGCAGTGCTGGCCTAAGCATGCCCTGTCCTTTCCCATCCCTCATGGATCCTGCCTGATTCCCTCCTGCATCCCTGGCTGTGCTAATGCCACTCCTTGTGGGGCCCTGTAGTGACTCATTTGGAACAACTGATCACCATTACGATTGAAGCTCCTCCTCTCAGCAGTGGGTTTTTTTTTTTTGTTTATTTGTGGGAGATTTTTTTGGTGTTTTTTTGTTGTTGTTGTTTGGGGTTTTTTTGGTTGTTTTTTTTTTTTCACCCTCTATCAGAAACAGTAGAACAAGCCCATCTGAGATGACAGTGTGGGCTAGCAACTAAGAGATCTGTCTAAGATATTTGTGCAGCTGTAATAAATATTGACCTGTACTTCATCACTAGAGGTATCAAAGCTCTCAGCATAGAGATGTTTATATCCAATTTATGTATAAGTTTATACATATTTAACAAAGTGCCTTTAAGAGTTTAGTGATTACAGTACTGTGATGAGGTGATGGAGAGCTTGGATCAGTTCTCTGGTCTGCCACAGATTCATGTTATGACCCAGGGACAATCGAGTCTGTGTACCTCATTTCCTCATTTACAAAACAAATAGAGAAATTTTCTTCCCATGAGGAAATTGCTGGGTAAATGCAGCAGTCTGAAGTATGAGCACAGGTGCTGTGCAAGGGTCTTAGAGAGATGGGCTTCCTCAAGCCTTTAGCAATGCGGTAAATCAAAAGAAAAAAGGGTAATTCTGATTTTAAATCTGCTCTCAACCTGGATTATGCCTGGCCTGAAAAGCAGTTGAACTGTCTAATAACAAAGGAAATATTTAAGCATATGCTTAAATACATATGAGTCTCTCTATACCCTTTGCTGACTGGCCCTTTTTTCCAAGGTTTTAGGGTATTTTTTTTTCATTTTTTTAATTTATTCACACTTCTGTGGTTATGCCAAAGAAAATCTAGCAAAGTAGATTAATGTGACTACCCTTTCTGTAAGGTTTATTTTTGAGCCTACTGTATTCACGCAACACTGTCAGCATTATTTATTTTTAGCAACACCTGGAATAGAGCTAAATCTTCATGAAGCTTTTATCTCACATTATTTCAAAGAGACGCTGATTTTTTTTCTGCCTCCAGTTTATACTGAGGACTGACTAAATTTTTCTAGTGTCCTTTTGCTTAAGGACTCCTATTTGAAACCCCCATATTTGTCACTTACTTATCTTTATTTCCTTAAAAAATGGTAAGACCATATTCTCATTAGTCTTTTCTGTGACCTGAGTTGCAAAAACCAGTTTAGTTTCTCTGTATTGTACTCATCCTTCTGAACTGCCTCCTGTATTATTTGATGATGATAGTAAAATACATATGCAAGTAGGTTAATACCCTCTGAAGCATCCTTTGTTTCAGATACAAATAATCTATTTTCATATATTTTACTATCTTTAGATATATTTGAAATATTTTTTGACATTCTTTTCATATAAGAGGTAAGATACTTAACTGAGATGTGACAATTATGATTGCACCCAACTGCATAACAATCCACTGTTTCAAGTACACACTGTGGTTTTATTTGTTTACTTATTTAATTACATCTATTTTGTCAACTCAGATTATCTCCATCTCTTGGGCAGACATCCAAAAAAGTGTAGGCACCTTAGCTTCCAAAAAATATCAGTGAGAACAAAATTTGGGTCTGCAATCATTTGTAGTTACCAATGTTACAAACGGGGAAGGACAGGATCTCACTTTTGGGTTTTGAGCCCAAGAGAGTGTTTACTTTTATTCAATGATTCTTCAGTTTAAAAGATGCAAAAAATGTTGACTCTTAGACATAATTGACCAGATACTTTGTACTTTGTAAAGGATGTTAAATAACATACTTGATAAAAGGGGGAAAAAAAGCAATTACATTAGTTTAACTTTTACCTAACTGTGAAGATGTGTTAGGTATGACGTGGAGTTTCTCTTACCTAAACTTGCTGAAAAGCTGTATAGATACTCATAGGGAACCTGCCTTATCACTGGCTGGAAAAAAGCCAGCTACTTTAGACACTATTTTATTTTATTTATTTATTTTATATTTATTTATTCAATCTAGTCTAGGACAAGATGAATGAAGACTTCACTATATTTATTTTCTGCCATTCACCAGAAATATAGCCCAGAGGAATCTCCCTTATTCTGAGCTATCCACTTTTGTCAGCTAAATCCAAGAGGATTCATTCTTTCCCTTTCTTACATCATCTGGAATTCATATGTAATTACTAAACAGAAATACTCCCACTATTATAGTCTCAAGTGAAAACTGAAATTTTATTATTGAAAATGTCCTTTTTCTCCTCTTTCTTATACCTGTGCTAGCATCATGTGCTGCTTCTCTTTAGAAACACAGTTGCAGTGGAAGAACAGTACTATTTTCCCCAGAGATGTTTCAAACTTCCTTTCACATTTCAAACAGTTCCTGTGCAGATTACAGATGAAAATCTTTAGAAGAAAACAAGTATTTCTGTGTGAAGTTGTTTCCTTCATGTACAGCAATTTATAAAGTTTCTATGAAAACTGGCTACTGCTAAATTCTGTGCTACAGCACAAGGCACTCTCAGTTACTTCTCAGAGAAACCTGAGCCCTAACACCCTTCCACAGGGGATAGTCATGTCAGGAATTCAGAAGCTGAAGTGCTACTGCAGTGTCTAATCTCATCTGGGTTGATTGGAGGGGTGATTAGATGAGAATAAAAACTGTCCAGTATCCTGCTGATTATGAGTAACACATAACCATATATTTTATCATATTTTGATCCAGCTATGATTTCTATAGCCAATGAAAAGGAAAGTTCATAACTCAAAGAAAACCCCAAAACTTATAGTTTGTTTTAATATGACTTTTTTTCTGTTAAGGGAAACTCTGTGTTGAATATAGCACATAAAACTCGACCTCTGAGACTTATTTCCCAGATTTGCCTCTGAAAGATTTCGAAAGGTGTTTTTGTCAGTTGGAAAATATGAAATAGAATTACTGCTTACATGTTGGATTTGCTATGAGGGTGAAAATATGCCTGCATTCCTGTAGCATTTTCAGGGAATTGTGTATATGAAATCTTCTAAAGTATTAAAATCATAAAAGAGAAAAAACACTGACATACTTGCATTCTACTGATGCTTAAATGCAGTAGTCCTCACTCATATAGTGATTTTACTCTATAGATGCAAAGACCCAAAATCCAAACATTTCCAATTTGACTGTGTTTCCAAGAGAAAGTGACAGAGGCACTGTCCAATTCTGAAATGCAAGTTTAACTTAACAAACAAAATATTGCTATGGGGGTGAGGCCAGTAACACTGGAAACTCTGCAAATTTTAAAATATAACTATACATTTCTTTTCAAATTTTAGACAAAATGTGCCATCAAAATATTGGCTAAGATATTCATCAGAGGAAAGCAGGCATTTGCTATCAGGTAGCATCTATCCACCCCTCACAGTTATTGTAACATTAAAACTAGCAGAAAAAAACAAAACTCTGTATTTCTTTGCCTAGCTTCTTTGGAGTAAAATAAAAGAGAAAAAAGAAAGAAAATAGAAAAGAAAACCAGACAAATTAAACCTACCTCCTTCTTGAAAACCTGCTTCTCTGTGTTGTTGAAGTAATGCAGAACAAAAAGGATAGAAACTATGACTTTGCCTTGGTATCTTTTTGCATGCTTTGACAATGTGATTTCGTTATCTCATTTCCCTTACCCTCACTTCCGTTAAACCATGGGGCGAAGCACGGTCACTCCCTGCCTTGGGAGACAAAGAGGTCAGAATAGAAGGAGGCCCTCTTCATTACTTGACTCACATAATTTTCAGTAATTTCTGTCACACATTTCTCCTGTAGCTGTTTGTACAGGGTAGATGAACATGGGTTCCTTCTGGCTCAGGTGTAGGTCAGGTATCATTCCTTTGAGCCGTGCCACTGTTTTCTGCTCATCACTCAGGGATGCTGCACTGTACAGGAGTATCAGCCCAGTGCTCTGCCCTTCAAAAGAGCTTGGGTAACAAACCATGTCATCAGTCTCAACAGCCTTCCTGCTTGACATGTCTATATGTTTTTCTGAGTTGGGTGAATTCACTGCACAGATCAGGAAAGGTTTCTTCATGTGTGCAGGTGTCCCGAGTGTACCAACTCAACAGTGTGTCACTCATCTGTGTTGATGTCCTGGAGGTAAGAAGCATAGAACCTGCTTTTTCATGTACCCCAGAGTACAGTCTGAGTATGGAGACCCCAGTCTTCCTCATCTTTAAATATTTTAGCAGGAAAATGAAGTCATTAAAGTAAACAACAATATTTAAATCTGATTATTTATAATGTTCACTGAGTGTACTAGTCTTTGGTGTAATGTCTCACTGGAAGAGTGGTTACTCACATAAAATCTGTCCTCCTTCTGTCTGTCTGTATCTGGTACATCTTCATTACCATCAGTCTCTGTTCTTGTTGGTCTTCTGGGCAGAGGAGGAATAGGTAGGGGATGGTTCTTGAGATATTTCCTCTTCTTCAGGTCTCAATTCCTCAATTTTGTTCATAGAGTAAACAGCAGGATGATACCATGTTATCTGCTATGACATTTAATTTCAGGACCTGCAGAAGTAAGGACTTCTAATTGCTGCTGTGTAGAGGAATTGAAAGAGGTCTGTTGGAGGACTGCAATAATGCTGAGACTTTTCTAACTAGTCAGTTTCTGTAATTCTTGAAACTGGATCCTGTTCTGTTCTCAGAGCAGAATTATTCTTGGAACCCTGAGTCCCAGCACTAGAGAAGCTGGATGATGGTGTAACCATTATAGAGAAATTAGGCTACCCTTATTTCTGAGCTGGAATAAAAGCCTAAATTTATTTTCAAGTCATTTTTCTTAATAAAATTTTTCATATAGATTGGAAAAGTTGGGACTTTCAATATTTATACAGAACAAGCAATATTCTATCAGTTTCAGTATAGGCAATTTAATTGTATGGAATGTAAGACTTAATGATTATGCCCAAGATCATCTCTGCAGAGGACTTGGGGTACAACACAGGCATTCCAGTCCTGTCAATTAGAGTCTCACAATCAGTGCTTGACCTAGACATGGATGTTTTCACCAAGCAGACAACCTAATGATGAGGTTCACCTTATCTGCTGTGCAGTCTGAAGGATGATTTGATTTGCTTAATGAAAGAGAGAGGAGTTGCATGCCAGAGTAACCTAAAGGCATCCTTTACAAGACCAGCACATTTTTCCACAGACTTTATGAATCAATCTGTATTCTTCTTAAAACCAGAATAATTGTACAGCTTTTATATGACCAGCTTTGTAGCCTTTAATTTAAAACAACAATTTCACAACTTGCATTTAGTCCTCTTCATAGCTAGTGCTGAGTGAAATTGCAATTATAGTAATGAAGAGGCTAATAATCAAAAGACAATATTTCATTCATT
The DNA here is from genome assembly GCA_013398075.1 of Notiomystis cincta. Classification (NCBI taxonomy): domain Eukaryota; kingdom Metazoa; phylum Chordata; class Aves; order Passeriformes; family Notiomystidae; genus Notiomystis; species Notiomystis cincta. The sequence continues at coordinate 81,224 of VZRX01001987.1, forward strand.
TTTTATTTTGTTTCTCTGGTTTAGTCTGTTTTAAATCAGTCACCTTTCATGTGAGGTATCAAGAAACAGGAAGTAAAATGAAGTTTTGAAGTTTGCTAAATATGAATTTTTCTGTAAGAGGGCAGAGCTCCAAACACATAGCATATCTCAGGATAGGGCTATCCAGTAGGTACATTTGGCACTTCTGTTCTGGATATTACAATACCTGAAAGCTGAATTATAGCTCAGGTCCTCACTGTGTGGCGCTGACTCATCCAGACATTTATTTCAGTTTACAAGTATTAATTTTCATCCTTATTTCCTTTACTTTCATGGTTTAGCTTGTTTGTGCCTGATCCTAGGCTACCATCATGTGGCCACTTTGAGAATCTTCCCAAGTACCAGATACAAAGGCTCATTACTCACTCAGCCTGGAAAGCAGCAAGGCACTGCCTGCATGCAAAATGAAGCCCATGTGTAGATTTCTGAGGGCATAATTGTTTTGCTTCTTGATGGCACTGAGTTGCCCCTTATTTAGACATTCTGTTCTTTGGTTTGTGTCTGTTTTATTCTGCTTTAATTCTCCCCCTCCCTTGCAAATACTGAAAAAACACACCCTAATTTCAGAAGGAAAATTTTTCTGTAAGTAGCTGCATTGGATCACTCCATGCATTAAATTCTAAAACACATTTCTACCCACACATTTCAAACTCAGTTTCAAATCATCTCTTCTGTAAGTCCTTTGATGTGGTTCCCCTGAACAGCCTGGCCTCTAGGTAGGACAGACATCAGTTTGACAGATGGACGATTGGATGGCTGGATGGGCTCATCCAAGGACTTAAGAGTCAGTGCCTCAATGCCCAAGTGGAAACTGGGAACAAGTGGTGTCCCACAAAGGTCCATGCTTGGTTGAGCACTATTTTACCTCTTCAGCAGTACCATGGCCAGTGGGATCAAGTGCACCCTTCAGTGAGTTTGTGGATGAGGCCAGGCTGAGTGGTGCAGCTGATGCATTAGAAGGAGGGGATGTCATCCAGAGGGAAGCTTGAAGAATGGGCTCATGTAAACTTCATGGAATTAACAAGGGCTGGCAGCTGGGTTGGAGCAATCCCCAGTCTCTGTGAACAGGCTGCTCAGAGAAGCTCAGGGAAGTGTTCAAGACCAGGCTGGGGACAGGGATGTTGGACTAGACAATGCTTAAATGTCCCTTCTAATCCAAAGCATTGTGTGATTTTAGGATTCTATAAAATATGATTGCAGTAAACACTCTCTAAAGCTCATGCTTCTGAGGTATTATTTCAGACTGTGACTCAAATACGGAAACATCTATTTCTATATATTTGCAGCTGTCAGGGTAGGAGCAGAGATCTCCAGGTCACACAAGGCTATAATGTGAAAGAAAACTTTGCACCAAGTAAAGGTACTTATACAGGAATAATGTTTATTTATGCATTGATAGAAACAGTAATTTAAAAGAAACTGCATGGTTAATATATTCATTGCAGAATCAATTTGGTTTATTTTTCAGACTACTTTATTAAGCAATAATCCACACTGGAGTCGGAGTCTACCACAACTTGAAACCTAAATCCAGTCTCCAGCCAAAGTGGATATTTACTGTAGTGTTAACATTTCACCTTAGCCTTTTTCTTCATGTACAACAATTGTTTAAAAAGTGGAAAATTGGAAATAGTTTTGATAAGGACAGTAGAGCAGAACAGAATTTTACTCACTTGATAAGGACAGTAAAACAGAATAACATCTTACTCTTATCAAGGACAGTAGAACAGAACAACATAGCCTTGAAGAAATAGATAAAGGATGTAACTTAGGCAAACAGAAATCATGCAAAATGCAAGCAGGATGCCATCTCAGCTCTGCAAGGCTGACAAAGCAGAAGTTATGTAGTACAACAATGTTGTGTTTACTCAAATGCAGGGACTAAGGAACAGCCACCTAAAAACGACACTGGGCATTGAAGACAGACCCCAAAGAACCAGATAAGGACTTCCAATAAGGGGTGTGAATATGTAGAACAAAACTAAGGAAGTGGGGATATCTAATGAATATGTAATCAGTGTGTATGATAAAAACTCTGTCCACCTGACACTCAGTGCCCTTGATTAGAGGAAATGTCCTGTGAGTGACCAGCATGCTGCAGTAAAGGATGCCTGCTTTCTAACACTCAAAACTGTGCTTGAAGGTTTCTATCCAGCTGATTTCTGTATCAGATTAGATAAAGGGTTTTAGCTACAGACATTGTTAGCTCCTCATCCTAGATTTTATTTCATATCAATAATTTATTTTATTTTAATATTTAGGATGGTTGTGGGTTTTTTTCCAGAATTACAGCTCTATATAGTGGATGTTAAACAAGACTTCAAAGACAAGATTAATTTCTAAAGTGTAGCTTAAAACTGCATATTATACTCACCTATAATTTAGTTATGTGATTCCATGCTCATTTTATACTCTGTGACCAGAAATGGATTCTTTCTGGGTGAAAATGAACAGGGTGAGGGGGGTGCTGTTTTGTCAGGGTGTATTTATTTTCATTGAAAATAATGATAGCTGAACTTGATTTGTGTAGGAAAAAATATCTTGACAGAAATGATTGAAAATTCTTTTTTACAGAATTCCTTTGCCTTTTAAGTTGTGGTGACATTTACCTGATTATTCCTAGAAAGATGTCATAAGTACTGAGTACACTCAGTATTGTACTTTCTCTTACAGAGAATTGTGCTAAAGTCACTTCCAGTCTAAGCTACTCTGAGTTTTGTGTGAGAAAATATTAAGGAAGTAAATCAATTATGTGCTTCCTCTGCCTTTCTGTATTTCCTAGAAGACTTGGGCTTATCATGTTCTAATAATGAACTTTTGCAATCGAGTTATGTTGTCCTTAGAAGCACCTCATCCATTGATTCATTATCCAAGATAAAGTGAGATACATTATCTAAGCAAATTCTGCTTTTCTTTTTTTTTTGTTTTTCCCAAGTCTTTTTAACAACTATTTGCCCTGTATTTTTCAAGTTTCCTATGAGATGTTTAGAAAAGATGCAGTGCTTTTGAAACCCTGAATTTTGAATAGTTCTTAGTATGCTTTCCACCCATATTGAAGGCAGTTGCTCTAATAAAGCAACTCTGGGTTTAGCTGTAAAGGAAGATGAAAAGATCCCAAGTCTGACTGCAGTCCATCTTTGCCACATTGATATGTCCTTTTCAGGTTTAGCAGCCTTCTCTATTGACCTGTTGACCACAAATTCTCATGATTTGGTTAATCTTTTTGTTCAAATGACGTGTCAAAAACTCATCCATGTAATCATAGGTCTGATCTAATAGGAGATGATCAATGTTAGTATTTCACCCAGCAGAAGAAATAAATTTGATAGAAAAACACCTCTTTAGCAAGTTCTCCTGCAGGTATTGGTAACTTTATGTGAGATAAGGCAATGGCTTTAAACTGAAAGATGGTAGATTTAGACTGGAGATATTTGATGAAATTCTTTCCTGAGAGGATGGAGCATCACTGGAACAGGTTGACCATACAGGTTGTGGACTTACCACTCCTGGAAGTGTTCAAGGCCAGTTTGGTTGGAGTTTGGAGCAACCTGGTCTAGTGGAAGGTGTCCCTGCCCATGGCTGGGGGGTTGGAACGAGATGACCTTTGAGGTCCCTTCCAACCCAAACCATTCTGTGACTCTGTAGTTCTTCAGAAACAAAACCTTGATAAACTAAAGAGCAGTGGCTATAAAGGAAGAAAACTGTTTAGCCACACACACTTGCCAGATAAAAACGAAGCATAAGTGACTAAACTAGTGTGACTCAGCCTAATGTAGGGAACAGTTTAAAAGAGTGATGACAACCCTGAATCAGCTGGGCAAATGTGCAAACTCATGTTAACAGAGCTGGTGGTACTACTTGTGTGATTAATTGCTCTGGTAAGGGTTGGGAAAAAACCCCCAATGTCTGCAACTGAAAGGGCAGAGATCTGATTGGTTTACTAGTTAGCTGGTCTGACTGTGCACAGGGAGGGAGTAAGCTGATATATGGGAAAAGGGAAGTAGCATTGGACAGAATGCGGGAAAGGATTTGAAAATGTTGAGACAAGCTTGATCCACAGTGGAAGATAGAGTTTTAAGAAATAATCTCAGAATGAAGAGCTTGTCTCATAGGGACTCCCCAGAAGAATAAATGGGGAATTATATAAGCTTCACAATTGAAATAGCATCATAGAGGGCTGCATACTCTCATCTTCTCCATCAGAAAGCATGTGTCCTTCTTCTGTCACTGAAAATCATGGATGGACTGCAACAGCTTGAACCTCTGCCAAAGGTAAGTCTTAACAACATTCCTTTTTAAAATATCAGGAAAATTCACTCCCCTCTCTCAAGTTTCCAGAGGCAGGAACCCTCCCTCCTCTGCATCGGAGCAGCCCTCCTCTGTCTGACAGATTTAAACGCAGTTTCTTCTCTACCTTTACTGTTTTCTTCCTTAAGCAAAAATNCCAAAATAAGACCTGATTGTTGCAATTTTGATATCCTTGATGCCCACTGGTCAAAGTGACAGTCACAGTCTTGATCCACTGGGGATGGGAGAAACCCAAACCAACAAAGTTAAATGGATTAACATACCCTCAAGCTCAGTGGGAATGCTGAGGTAATTCCCATGGGTAGGGAGTCTTACACTACCTGATGCAAGACTGTGGATCTTGGGGCAGCAAGGGGGTCTTTGGTGGTTTATGACANAATCAAGTACCCTCCACTGGGATACTGAAAAATAACCCCCACTCTGCACTCACAAATTATTTTCAAGCAAAGGTGCAGATTTCAGGTGGGTCTTTCTAAAATTTTGAATAAAACAGATTTATTAACTATCTAACATTTTAAGATTTTATCAAAATATTTCCTGATTTTTTTTTTTAATGATGACAAACAACAATGTTTGTAGATAGATCAACCTTTTGGGTGGGAATATAGTTGTTTCAAAGCTCATTTTCAAAGCTCATTGCTGTTACAACCCACCCCAGAAGGTGAGAGTAAGGCAGAGTTCTTGTTAATATATCTCTTTGGGGCAGATTAGAGTGAANCCTAAGACAATTCAGCTGCCTTTCACTCCACCTTAGTTGAGCCAATTATGACCCATCAGAAGGGATGAATATCTTCAGGCCACATCTAAATGTCCAGTACTTCCCTGGAAGGGAGTTTTCACTCCTGAGTCATTTGCATAAAGGGGGACACATGACATGCTAAAATCACCATCCCACCTCACACCATCTCCTTCTAATAGGCCTCTTCCCTCATCTGGCTCAAACCCCAGCTTGTAGCCTCTGGTTGTGGTTGTGCACCCCCTCTGCACCTGGACAATTGCTTTGAGCATGGTCAGTAAAGCACCTGCAGCTTTTGCAAATGCTTGATTGTTTTGAGTCTTTAACTATTTTAACATTCCAATCTCTCCCAGCTGCTTTTCAGTGGGCTTTCTCTCTCAGAGTATTGGCCCTGAGCAGAGGCTGAGAAAACACAAGACCTCAGTGGAAGAATTTGTATTAACGAGCTCCAGGTTAGTAATGAAGTTTGAACAAGTGCAATTATCAGTGACCAATAACTAACTCTGATGAGCAGAGTGCCTAGAAATGTATCTTTCCCTAATAAAGAATGATTTTCTGAATCTGTCTGGGTGAAGTGACCAAAAGCAATTATTTTCTTAGATGGTTCAGCTCTAAAGAAGCTGACATGTTTTGAAACTGCGAGCAAAAGCTGTTCCACGAGCAAGTAATTTACTGTAACTTGGCAGATGGATGGACACTTTCCTTCTGTCTGTCTCTAAATAATTTTATATGACCAGACTGTTTGGCTGAGAGTCAGTTTTCTTTCAGCTGGGTGTTAAATGCTGCTCTTGGGCAGATAGAGTTTGGTAGGGAGGAGTGTTACAAGGGTAAGGAAATTTTTCCTAGAATGATGGCTGTAGCAAGTGGATAGACTTTTTTCCTCTCCATATTTAATTCCCTAATGAACACTGACATACTTGTCTTCGCTGAGAATATCATCTGCACATATTTGTTGTCATACTTGGTTAGGCCAGGAGCACTAGAAGACTCCTTATTTAACATTAGAAATCTAGACAAGAAACAGATTTTTAATAAGTATTTGTAAATCAATAGAAGCTTTGCCAGTGCCAGTCCTAGTTCTTGATGGTGGGGATTATGAAAATCAGGACTTGAAGTTTAAAAATTATGTAGGGATTGTTTTTGAGCACCTGAAAAGTTTTCTGCATACCAGCAGGGAAGGAAAATAGAATGAACCATTCTGAAGCACATTCTTATCTGAATTGAATAGAAACAGCTGGAGGTAATTTAACAATGCTCCATGAAAGGAGTAGAGTGAAGAATTTTTTTTTTTTATTTAGAGTCCTGTGGTTTTTTTAAATCTGCTTGGTTTTAAAGGTTTTATCCTAACAGAGGCAGCAGACATTGCATTTCTAACAATTTTAGAGGTCTGAAATTCAATTTTGTGAGCAGAGATTTAGTTAAAGCAGTTTACAGTGTGATTTATCAGATCTATTATATATGTCTACCTGAAGCTGGGATGAGTCTCCTCTCTCCCTTTCTGCCTTCTCTCTCTTTTCAGTTGACTCATTACTTTAGCTGGATCTCCACTGGCTGTAACAAAAACCTGCACAAGTATCTCCTAATAGATGCCAGTTTTCAGTCTGAATCCCAGTCCTAGATTGCAGAAATCCAAATGGAGGATTAATCTCATTCCCAGACTTGTGACTGAGAAAAAAACCTGAGCCATGTGTCTTAAGTCTTCCCAGCTGCCCAGTCCTCCCAGCAGGATCTGTTGCTTGGTCATTCTCTGACCACATGCTGTGCACTCCAGGTAGGGAAAATCCTGGGAGTACAGATCTAGTGGGAAGATGTTCTACAGATTAATATGGTGGTTTGTGGCTCAGTTTAGCTCTGGTAACGTGTAAAGCTGAGTTATAAATGGAATTAAAGAGGAAACATTGAGGTCTCTGCCTCCTTGAGAGAGGCAGCTTTTAGTAGGCAACTTTTAGACTGTTTATGAGAAACAGTCACATCACACACATCCAACCCTGCCAGGTTGCTGTTTGCAGCACAACAACCATCAAATGATTCAAAGTGACTCCAAGAGCATTAATAAAGGTGAGCAGAACATGCTTTGCTAGTCTCCTGTTAGGTTCCACCAGTTTGTAGCTAATAAAGTATATATATTAATTATTCTGCTGTCAGTGCTTGAATATCTGATCAGGAATAGTTGCATAAATTAATAATCAGGTGATGATATATATGCTCTGAAGTGCCTAGGAATTTTCTCTGTGTTAGGCTATGTTTCACCAGTTCTCTTGAAATAATACAGAAGGATCTCTTCCTAGAAATATTCAGGATGAATAGCTGTTGTTTTAATGATAAAAGATAAATCATTCTTTCAAGCCTTAGTCTCTTAAGCTGCTTGTAGTCACAATTATTGTGATGCATCAGTAGTCTGACCATCACCCCAGAGAGAATTTGTGTGCATAATGAGACATCAGCTTCTGACCAGTGTTAAGAGATTTTTTTATGTAGTTCATTACATTTAAAATGGAAATGACAGAATAGTAGCAATTAGCTATTTCACATATATCTGGTGTGATTTGCAAAACTTGTATAATCTCTCTGTGTCTCAATTCCTCTCTCATGAAAGCTTAGGGATCTGTTTTTAGTATTCATGCCCCACCCTCCCATCTCTGCCATTAAATGCAGTGCACATCCTAAGGCAGGTGTCAAACAGGTCTGATTCAGTCAAATGGTTTTGTAATCACAACACTAACAGCACTATGTTTCTAATTGAAATCTTTCACTGATTCCTCTTGATTAGCTAAGGCCAAGCAGGCCTCTACAGTATTGCACTCCTTTATAGGACTTTTTCTCACCCTGATGCAGTCAGCACACCCTGCAGTGTACCCAAAACCTGCACATTGCTATCTCATAAATCTCTGCCTGTAAGAGTTGAGAGAAACTAGAACAGAGGCATTGTTTCTAAAGATGACTTTGGCTGTCAACAGCTGGCTATTTGTTGCAGCTGAAAATTTTCAGAAAGCAAAGAGAAATCTACTCCAGGAAATGACTTTCTCAAGCCATGCACTGGTGTATGTACACACACATAGTTTAAAAAGTATTACGAAAGTAACAAAAGAAATGTTACATTTTGAGACTGCAGATGCAGAGTAGAAGGCTGCATGGACAACTGCCATCCCTATTACATGAATCAGAAACATGAGATCAGCTTTAAAACTAAGGAGACCTAGATGGTGGCAGTTTAGTCACTTCAGTGGAAAGATGTGATTTCAAAATTCCCTTCTGCTAACAAGCACGTATCACTTTCAGGGCACTTCCTTTACCTTACTGCTCTCCTTCAAGCCTGCCTCACTACTTCTTTGCAGTGACACGTTTCACTAACAGCCCAAATTTATGAAATTTCATTTTCGCTTCAGTACAAAGCAAAAGATGAGATTTTCCCCTCTTCCTCTCTTGGTGTAAACACAGATGGAACTAAAAAGCACCCCAAATATCCCCAGTATGTGATTGCAAGCACTAGCTGTGTTGACACAACAAACTGGGCTGTAGGGACTGAGGAGGGAAAGACCTTGTCCTTTAGTCATGTGGATGGGACTTCACAGGCTCCACACAGGTTCAGAGGGCTGGCAGAGAAATGGCTGTCAAGTACTAAACATTGCTTAGAGCTCAGGCTTTGTGGTGTGTGAGCAGCCATTCCTTTCCACAGGCACCTAAACCCTGGTGAAGTAACTGCAGAGGGCACTGGCTTTATGGATATTTTTAATTATAAGGCTCACTGTTTTGATCAGCCCAAATCCACACGTGGTTTCAATGCATCACTTTCATGGACTGAAAACATTACAAACTGTAAGAGTCTGTTAAGGATGGAAAAAGTGTTGAATTCCTACCATTCCTGCTTTTCTGAACAAATTAACAACATAAGAAAATTTGAAAAATAAAATAAAAATCTTTAATTATTTAAAATTTTAAGAGAACTCCAGAAAATATATGTAATTATCTTCTTTTCTCTGAAGTCAGTAATGGCAGTGAGTTATGGTATAAGAAAAAGAGGAAGAAACATACTGCAATTGTTGAGGTCCTACCATGAACTCAATGTACAAACCACACTTTAACCAGAAAAAATTTACATGTTTTTCTAATGACAAGAAGACACAATGGCAAATGAAGTTTTCTATATTTTAAAAATTAAGTACTGGGCTTGTGGTCAGTTTTGCCACTATTACCATTGGATTTGAGATTCCAAGTCACACTCTTCTCACTTAAATAAAACATACTTCTAAATAATGTCAAAGTTCTCCAGAAGCATTTACCTTTCTTTATATTAGCTCATAATTAGAAAAGTGTGGGTTGTACATTCCCACCATAAGATCATGTCTGATTAACAGTAGAACAAGGAAGTAATTGGATTTGAGCACTGGAGGTAAAGGCTGCTGGTTTAGCCTTACCTTGAATAATTGTGTTATCTAACTTCAACAAAAAAAAAAATCAAAAAACACATGGACCTAAATACATCCTTTTCTAATCTAAGATCAAGATTAGTTTATTGAATATATGTATCAGGAAAATCTAGATAAAAGTCAATCAGGGTAATCACTGTCAAAAATGTTTTATTAAAAGAGGCACCCTAAAGACAAAGCAGCAGTTCTTTTAAGACTTTACTATTAACAATCTGAAACACTCCATTGATCTTCTCTATGATGTTTCTATAGTTGGATTTTATTTTCGATTGTCCATTTGTTTGTGTTTTCTTTGAAACACGCATTTTTAACACACATACTGAAAGAATAAAATTATTTCCATATATAAATGTAACAGCCTCTGCCTCAGATGAGAGTGAGGATCTTTAGGTTTCTGGCACTTCACTGAATAAGCCGTCAAAGCAAAGGTGTTTTATGAGATTCTTCCTTTTTCAGCATTTCTCTGCTGTGTATCTAAAGAGCAGGAAAAGCAAACACAAGAGCCAGTTTCTATGCTCTGGCAAGGATCACATCAGCTAGCAAATGATAAAAAATAAATTCCTTGGTTTCTTCAGCCCTTTTTAGAAGGCATTATGAAATATTTTGTACAAATTTGGCAATTTTTGAAAAGGAAATAAATAATGCAGTCTTGACACCTTAAGTTCATTTTTGCACCAAAACTGGGGTCAGATTCAGTGAATAAACTTTTTAATGTGAACAATGAGGCATATCTGTACTAAGACAAATTACCAGGAAAAGAAAAAAAGAAAAAAAGAACAATTTTTATCCATTATTGCCCCTCCAAATTCAGTTTAACATGGAAAGTTGAAATGTAAAATATCATCGTGTATGAATAAAGAAGTTGATTTCAAACCCACTTATTATCATCAAGTCAGTCAACTCCCCCCAGAATAACATTCATAAGTTGTCAGTGTGTCTTACAATTGCATTTGTGATAACTGCAAAATAACTTAATTTACAAAGAAAACCAGTTAAAAGGACAATTTCAGGGACTAGGCTGGGCAAACCTTCAGATATGAAGACAGTCCTACCTGTTCAAAATGCAAGATTTATTTGTTCTTTTTCCTTATTAGCTCTGTGGCATTTTTTAAATTTGGTGCACACTGAAAGATGTATATTAGCCACTAAAAACCAGGACAACAATAGCAAGAAGGGTAGGATCTTTCTGAGATTTTAATTTCATAGTCACACTTGAACTGTGTGATTTAATTTCTTCTTTAATCTGACTTCTTAGTAAAAGGTAAAAGCTTATTACAAAGTTTTTGAAACCTTTGTCTTCCATATACAAAAAGGAAAAAACAGTAACATGACTTCTGTGTTAGTCATGCAGAGATGTTTCTCCTTAGAGGTATTTCAGAGACCTTGGGTAAGTCAATGTTTGCTTATTCAGAGATGTGCTTCAGCCCCTCAGTGGGAAGTGGCCCTGGCAATGGGCTTTTCTGAGGGAGTGCCCTGTGAAAAGGGAAGTCTCTTGTATCAATTTCTCATTGTAGTCCTAAATCAAGACATTCTCCAGTGCTGATCTCTTGCTTCTCAGCCCCAGCGCTCTATAGGTACCCAGGGTTTAACAAGCATTAAAATTAAGGTAAGTTTTGAAAAAAAGAATGAAAATGGTACTCTTCTTTTGACTCTTCAGCTACCAAGAGATTTAAAATTTATTTGACCTATATTGTTTATTTAATCATTCATTGACCAATTTCTACATTGTCAAATAGGAGATGGGGGGTGAAGAGTGTTGAAAACTATCACTTGACAGCCTTAAATGAAATCTAAGTTTTAGATAGGCTTAATCAGACAAAGAGTCCCAGTGATTCCCTTCACCTAAGACTATGCATTAGAACAATGAATAAAAGATTTAATTGTTTAATGATTGAATTGACTTTCCAAAGTAGGCACAATACAATTTTCAAGACCACTTGAAATTTTCTTTTTTGACAATTTTGCTATTTTTTTTCCCCAAGAAAATATATGTATATAAAAACTATTTCTTAAAAAAATTAACTTTTGCATTTAGGAAGATATTAATAATCAGCCCCAGAAATTTTCAAAAATAGCCTTATTCAAACACACGTATAGTGTGGATTTAAAATAAAACAGTTTATTTTCCTGCCACTTTAACTAGCAGCTCTTAAGTTTTGTGAAACTTGTTGTAACTATTTTCATTTTTTCTCTCTCTGACTGTCTACTTCCCAAATTCACCAGGTGGGCTTTGTACAAAGAACCCCTGCAGCTGCAGTGATAGATGGGCTGGCAGCTCCTGTCAGTTCTCTTCTCTTTCTCTTACTCCAACAACCCATTACTGTAAACCAGATATTGCTGGGCACCAACCAACAGGTATTAGCTGTAGTTGAAGCCCAGAAATGCTAGAAAGGGGATAAATAAAAGAAAAAAAACGTGGTAAAATACATATAGTAGGTTTTTTAAATTAGTTTTTTAAAAAACCCAAAGTTTTTGACAAGACATTGCTTGGAAAGAATTTGGGGGTTGGGTTTTTTTTCTTTATGATTATTTTGGTTATTATTGTTGAGATAATTTCTATCCCACTAGATTAACTGGACTGTCTGCAAGTATATTTGGCTAGGGTGCATTTTTTCAGAGACAGAAGGACCAGAGAGTTTTATTAGAAAGAAAATTTTCAGGCAATGAATTCTATTTTGCACATCATTGAATTTCAGCACCATATGTTAACTCAAACCTTTCTTAGCACAGGAGGAGGAATGAAAAGTCCTGTCTGCATACATCTGAAAAGAAATGTTTTGCCTTCCAGCTCATCTATGCTGGCATAAATGAAAATATGGGTTCTTTGACAAGTTGTGAATCAAAAGCTTTTCATGTATGGACAGTTTTTGTTCCCTCCTGGTCACTTTGGGTGTAATTATGCTGCAGTGTTTTCACTTTACTTGTTTTTGTGGACTAATTAATTGTATATAAACATAAGAAATACCCTGTGGGGTCAGCCCAGCTGTCCTCCTGCTGTTCTGCCTGCAGCAGTGACAACAGGAGACGTTACTCAGAAATAATCCACAACTCTGGCCACCTCCTGCAGCCCATTCTTTAAGTATTCCCCAGCACCTAGAGCTGCTGAATTAGGGTGATATGAGCTTGTGCACCCATCTCTAATACTTTTTGGTAGCTTTCCATGTACCTTCTTTCCATGCATGTGCCTGGTTGTGTTTGCAGCCTGCTCACACTCTCCACCTTCACCTCCACAGGTGGGACAAGGTGCAGGTGTTTGCTGCACACTGAGTGGAGAAGTGCTCTCAGTCCCCTACAAAAGGTACTCCCAGGAGCACCTCACCTCGGGGCAACACCACTGGTCTCACCTGAAATGTCTTTCTCTGACTCAGGTTGGTTGGTTTTTTCCTAACTTAGTTCAGATTTACTTTAAAAATCTTCCATGTCTGCCCCTGTGTGTCCTCTCTGTGATTAAATGCATTTATATTACCACACAGATTATGTCCCTTTTGTTTCTAACACCAAAAGTTGTTGCTACTGTGAGATTTATTTTGTTCCTTTTCCTGTTCCACATCCCCTTTTGCTTTGTGTTTTCAAAAGAAAAAAAAATTTCAAATGTTAATATGAGCCACAAATATTTTAACTGGCTTAGTGTTTTTCATCTTTATTTTTCCCTTTCTGCTAATTTAAATAAAGTAGGAATACTAATATTCCTAGGAATATTTTTTATTGCTCCATTCCATGGAGAGGGATAAGCCACTACATGCTGAAGAGTAAACCATCAAATCTTTTTATTTCATATTTTCCCTGATTTTTTTCTCTTGCTACACACCACACTCTTCCAGGAGCACAATAAATGGCACAGCTCACCCCTTTCCTCTCCAGACAATTAGAATTGGCTTCTTACCTCGGCACACCAAGCAGGAGAATTTACTCTTTTTGTCATTGGGCATGTACATGGTATGACTTGCATACTACAGCTGCTGCTGGTGCTACAGCTGAGATCACTCTGTTTGTTATGATTTTTTCACAGCACTTCATAGACAGGGGCAGCATTCATTATGTGGTCTCTTTTTCACTGCATTGTGAACAAAACAACATTATAAATTAATCTGTATGTATATGTATTTTTAAGTGTATGTGTATTTCTTTTATTCCAGGAAACCTCATTGCAGATTTTTTTGATGTGCTGAATATTCACACATTTTCTTCTAGATGACCAATGTCACTTATTAGCCAATGTATTGGGAACATTTTGTTGTGGCTCCAAGTGCTGGTCTCTGGATAGAATATGTCTGAGAATTAAAAAGTGAAAACAATCAGAGCCAAGATAAATCAGTTAGTGAGAAAAAGACTCTGAACACGGAGGCATATGAACACAGAAGGTCTCAAATGCTTTAGGTTAAAGCAACCTGTGAATGAATACTCAGAGAAATAGCAATGCTGTCTTGCTAAAACCAACTTTGATCAGTCTGAATCTGTTTGCTCACTGTATCCCAAATTTAGCATACACCTGAAGTACTTTTGCTGGTACTTTTTTAAATGTCAGGATTCATCTCTTATTTCGGTTCACATCCTCCTAAACCAGATAACACAAGTCACAGTCTAGAAATGACAGCTCTCTGTAGTCACAAGAGGCCAGATAACACAAATATACAAATTCTATTCTATACAAATAGAGTTACTGGGTTTGTATCTAGTCATGGTGTGTCAGGTGGGCCCTACCTACTTCCTGCAGTGTCAGGAGTATCTGTGATGTTGACTTACAATCAAAGCTGTGCTGTCACTCAAAACCAGTGCACTATGGCACATCTCCTCTCTGGCCCTGGCACTCAGTTATAGAGTGGGCTTGAGTATAAACATCCTGGAAACAGCAGGCACCAGTCAACCAGACCAGTCAAACATGTAATTTCATATTTAGTTTTTGTATTTTAGACATCTTTTAAGCATCCAGGTGACCCTTTCCTAATATTTCACAGATGCAAAATGAAAACCACATATTCCAACTACTTCGTCAACCAAACCTGGAACTAAAGAGTCTCAGTTTCTTCAGATCTGTGGCCCAAAGCATTTGCTATGGCACATGTTACAGTCATTCCTGTCCTGATACTAAGCTTTTTCCAGTGTAAGCCATTGTTTTCCACAATCCTGGCAAATGGACAAGAAGACATAGACGGTAAGTAAAGTAATGACAGTTCATCCTGTGCTAACCATCCCAGATGTCTAATCTGCAGTAGGAGAGGTGTCCAAGACAGGCAAAAGTGAATCAATTAATTTTGAGAGCTGCAAAGAGCAGCATGATTCTCACTGCTGAAAGTCATGTTCAACAAAGCTCAGAAATTTCTGCTCCATGCAGGAACAGAGGTCCTGGTAGAGCTACTGGGCAAGCAAGCCTTGCTGAGAGAAAATTCCTTTGTGCACACAGTGGAGGATCATCTCTTTAGGCAATATCATTGTAATTGCAGATGCACTTAGGCTACATAATGTTCTGTGGATCACCAAGAATGATTCAAGAGTCATTTTGTCCTGGAACAATAACCTTACAAAAGAAGAAACCGAGAAATATACTGTGAAGTATATCTTGATTTATAAGTTCTTCAATACCACTAAGGAAAGGAAAGTAAGTTCTTCAGAGGTTGCATATAGTGTAAAGTGAAATAATATGTTGTGTCATTCAGTAGATGTATTTGCATCATTTCCCTTTCAATATTTAGAACCATCTACTTTCATGGAATTTCTTCTTCCTCCTCTTAGGAAAGGCTGCGGGAGAAGGAAAAGATAATACACCTTAAATTGCACTCTGGTTTTAATGCTAAAGTTAAGACACAACTTTTTGCAAAAGAAACAAAAGGCATAATTAAGGAGAGTGACTGGACAGATTTTACTTATAAGGCACCTCCAGGTCAGCTATTTCCTACTTGTTGTTAAGACATCCAAGCATTTATGATAATGTCCTGTCTTACTTGGAGAATTTCTGAAATCTCATTATTATATTCTGCTTTTTTTTTTTTTTTGACAAATGTGTTAAGAATATGGTTCATGATGCCTTGAGATATTGCAGAATTATTTCCTTTATTAGATGTGTTCAGATTCAGAAAACTCCAGCTCTGCTGAGTAAGATATCAGTATGTCCCAAACACTCTTTCCGTTTTCCCTAGCAACTCAGGTCTAATGAAGATTGCTTTCTGTATCACATGATTTCAGCAAATCTTAAAAGGTTAGAGATTTAAAATTTTTTAAGTGGGTTAGTAAGGCTTTGGTGGAAATAGCAGATGTGCTTCCCAGTTTTCAGTGTCTAAAAAGCAAAAAGATCTATTTTTTCTCACATAGCATTTTTTCATGCTTCTAGAAATAAGCCAATATAATGGGTTTGTAAAGGCAACCACAATATTGTTATTAGGAAATCAATGTACAATAAACACAACTCCTTATTTTTACCATCTCTTTGGTGCAGTCTACATTCAGAATCTTTCGTGCATCATATACAACATTTCTTTTTTCAATTGCACCTGGCACATCAAAGCAGATGCTCCTGAAGATATCCAGATCTTTACCTCATACAGGTAAGGATGCTTAGCAAAATAGGTATGAAAACATGATTTTGGACCTAAGTCTTTGATTTACAAAACTTATATTTCCTTCTCACAGACATGTAGGAAAAAATTTTGTGTGCCAGCAATATATAAAAAATGCAAGGAAGAAAAATATTGGATGCTATATGAAAGAAATACATTTCCAACCATCAAGGAAAATAAATTTAAACATAACTGTGAGAAATTTGAGAAATATTTCAGGAGCACTGTCTTATTACAAAGCTTTCACACCCCAGACAATAGGTAAGTATTGTCTATTACTGTCTATTAGGAAAAGTTCATTAATTGGTTACTTCATGGAAAGCAAAAATGGAAATATGTGTGACAAAGTCATAATATTAATTCTAACTATTTAGGCATTCATCTCACTGTGAATGTTACACAAAGATTAAACAAAATGGATTAGGGCTGAAGGTTTTTAATTTTTTTTCTCTGATTTAATAACATTGCTTATCCATAATTTTAATTAAAAGAAAACATAGGCTAATGTGAGAAAAGACTATTTAAAAGCATTATACCCTTGTTTCTTCATTTTTTTCTTTTCTGTCCTTTTTTTTATAGTGCTGAGCAAGTGTGATTAAGAAAAAGTACATAAATAGTCACAAGTCTCATTTATAACCTGAATTTAAGAATATGAATATTCTCAAACATTAGTAGCATTTTTATTTATTTTTAAGTTAAAAATATCTTGGCAGTTATTTTTAATTATGGACAGTTTTGAATGATAATAAAAAATTACTTTTCCTAACTTCTCTGGGAAGTTTGAATTAATCTCATGGGTAAGAAACTCACCTGAATTTTTAGCAAAGATTGCAGATTCAAATGCCTTTTAAGTCATTAACATGTTGATCGTCTTGCAGACCTGTAACGTGGGAATCAGTTATATCTCAAGGGATAGCAAAAATATAATTCAAAACTCTAAAAATTTATTCTGAGTTGGATCTCATTTAATCTATTCTAAGACATGAGAATTGTTTGCTTTACCTAAAGCTTTACACTGCACTCATAAGCTGACATATGACAAAAGGATGTAAAGACAGTGCTGCTTATTCTTGATATCCTTACAGAAGGGAGAATGGTCTGGCAGCAGTGTTTCAGAGACTAAACAAAAAAACCCTGCTTCTTACTCTTCTCATGGCTCCTGACTCTCCATGGCTCATGGTGTGTCCCCCTCCCAGGCTGCCAGAGAGCAGAGGAGCTGCAGGGACCAGCGGTGCTGCCACTCCGCCTCTCTGCCTCTCTCTGGTTTCCTGCTGGTGCCACGCTGCAGCCCTGTCATCCCCAGACCTCGCTGACCCTGTCCACAGAAGCTTGCCATGCACTTCTGCCTCTGCTGGGAGGGCTTTTTCAGAAAGCTCCAGCTGGAGTTCTTCCTTTCACAGAAATGCAGCAGCAGCTGAGAAGGACTGAGGACGCCTGAGTGCTGAGCACACACTCAGGATCAGTACCTAACACTTGCTGTGCTAAAAAACAACTGCAGACTTGCTTATATAAACCCAAGGCTGAAATCCTGAGGACTCAAATGTCCCTTGCTTCCAATCCTGTACTTCCTCCATAGCAAGTGCTTGTTGACTCCTTTACAGGAGAGAGAAAGAGAGATATTTCTTAAGCATCTGAAAAAATCTTCATGTATTGAGTCAGACAGATTCTCTGGGCAATTGTGGATGCCCCATCCCTGGAAGTGTTCAAGGACAGGCTGGATGGGGATTTGAGCAGCCTGGTCTAGTGGGAGGTGGCCCTGCCCATGGCAGGGGATTTGGAATTAGATGGTCCTTAAGGTCCCTTCCAACCCAAACCCTTCCAACATTCTCTGAAGACTAAGTGCTCCTTCTGTAACCCCTCTGTGAGCGATGAAATTCCATTTTTTTAAAGTAGTTATACCAGGCCTGTGGGTAGACAAAACACATGTATCCTACATGGCATGGAGCCAGAAGCAGACAAAACACATGTATCCTACATGGCATGGAGCCAGAAGAAGACTCAAGGTCTCCTCAACACCAACACAGACTCCAGAGAGGGCCTGCTTCTCCTGCCCGCTCTTGCTGCCTTTCCTAGAAAGATATGGGGGAAACCCCAACTCCACGCTTTTATTTTCAGATTCTTAGTGAACAACAATTTCAAAGAAAATGTGTCACTCACTAGAATGTCTCCTTTGGGTGTGGCAAACTCCAAAACACTCAGCTGTGTATTTTAAGGACTAATGTACTTTTGTTTGGTTTACATCACTTTAAATATGAGAAAGAGCATGAGGTACAGAAGGTCTCTCTGTGCTCTTTATTTTTAGAGAAGCTGAACCCGCCAATCAACGTCTCAGTTTCCCTTGAAAACAGAAGTATTAAAATTCACTGGAAACCTCCACCTACTATTGGTTCAGCAAGGAAAAAGTGTTTTTTGTACCAAGTGAAAATAACAGATCATAAGGTAATCAGTTTCTTGGTGGTACAATTAGTCTACATAACATAACTTCCATAAAAACAAGGCATCCCTCAAATTTAACAGAATTTAATCTCAAGCAAACTTTAAAGAAATCCCATTGTCTTTAATGAATAATGCAACTTGTCTTTTCTGGTAAAAATTGAAAAATCAATACATTTTATGAAATCTTTCAGAGTCAGGCTTGCACTGAAGCAAACTGCATGTTTTTTCCTTCTATATTAAATTTGAATTGTACATTAGTATCACATAGACTGTATTGACTTTTTTGTCATAGAAGAAGAGGAATTATTTGAAAGCTAGGAAAGGTTGCCAAGTACCATGGGAAACAAGATTAGAATTTGAAGTCTTGGTTAAGTCTGAAATCAACAAGATGAAATTCAGTAGCAAGGAAAGTCCTATGATTAGGAAACACAGGTCAAATATGTCAACGCAAAATAAGGAATTAAAATATGGGCGTCAACACAGAAGAAAAAAGGTCCGTGGATTACACTGAACCACAAACTGAGTCAATCATTCTGTGTTCTTAGGCAAATGTCAAATGTTATTCAAGTACATATGACCAGCATGTCACATGTAAGATGTAGGCTGTAACTAATTTGAGTATCTAGATCCTGAGTTTCACCAGAAGTTTCATATTGTGCTTTGGGCACCATAAAATGTTAATAGACACCAGAACTGTAAAAGTCTTAAAGGGAAGAGAAAGAAGTGATATGGTGCAGAGGGTCAAATCCACAACCTGCCAGTCAGTGTGAGGAGAACAGCTCATGCCTTCTAACACCAGGGAAGCAAAGATTACATGTTTCTCTGTGTGTGAGATTCTTTGCAACCTTCTAACATCACTTTTAATTTTTACAAGAAGAGTTTTCTCTCTTTTTTTATTACTTCTTAATTTGTTTTCAAATTCTAAATGTCCTGCCATAACTGATACCTCCTTTCATCTTATCAGTTCCCATCTCTCTTCATGTTCAGTTCTGAGTTTTAACACACATTGGATGAGTGTCAAATTGTGTCTAGGCATAAGAAATTGTTCTGAAAATCTCTTCCTACTAGTTAGAGATGTAAATAGTAGTATTTGATATCCCTAGTTTATATCTGTTTGAACTACAATGCAAAATGATTTAGAATAATCCCCTAAACCTCTCTTGATAGATTGTAAATGTCACTGCAGAGAACTATAAGTATCCATTTCATAAACCAACAAAAAAATGTGCAGCACAAGTGAGGGTAAAGAAAGAGATTTGCATAGCAAACAAGATCTGGAGTGAGTGGAGTGAACCAATATTTATTCACGAGGGTAAGTTATCATGTTCTTACTATTCATAACTGATACAATGAGTTATATGTTATTAACATTTGATATATTTACTTCATTATTGCCTCTGATCTTCTCCAGGCTGTGTTATTGTGTTGTAACCATACCTAGGGGTCCATGGCACACACCAGGATCACACAGCTCTGCTGTAGGGAAGGAGAGTCCTTAGTCTGAGTTCTGCTTCCCTGGTCCTTACAGAGCCATTCTCCTGAGCTAAATTACACCTGAACCCTTAACAACCTTTAGGAAATAATGATGGTCAGCAGCTGACAAGGTCCTAACACCACCATCCCCCCACCCTGCTGCATTGGCCTGCAAAGGGCAGCCCAAGTATCTCTAAAAATGCTTTCAAATGGAGTTAGTAAGCCAAGAAACCCACAAAAGTCATAACATTCATCAAACCACATAGTCTTTAAGGACTAAGATTTCCTTTATTACACTGGTGGAATAATTTCTTGTCTGACAGAGATAGGAAATGGTTTAGGTCTCATTTAAATAAATGTGCTCTGGCCCCAACAGCTCACTTGAGCACAAAGTAAACCAGAGCCTTGCAATACTTTTCCTTCACCCCCTCTGAAGAGAACACCTAACATTGGTGTGCTCACAAGGGAAACTTGTGCTTTCCATGATGAGAAAAATGCCTCCACATACAGAAGCTTCCTGACATCAGGATAGGCAGGGGGGAAGTAGTACAATGGTGTGATGCTGTTTTTATAGAAACTTGTGTCTGTGTGTTGACATGCAAAAAAAGTACAGTATTATTGGTAGTAAAACAAAACAAGGTAAGTATCATTATTTAATGCAACAGACTGTATTTTGGAATATGTCTTTTTGATCTTTGAGTTTCAAATACATTTTTATCTGAGGACAGGAAATGCCGGGCCAGACATTATTATTTTTGATGTGGATTGAATATAAATTCAGTTACAGAGTTTACTATATACTGGCTGCCCACTCTATCAGATGCCTCACTATATCACACTGGTCTGCTGAAACCTTATTTGGCCTAAATTAATTCATTTAATTTCAAAAGCATTCCACTTGTGAAATAGCTGGAGAGAGAAACCTAACTGCCCTTCACGCTCTCTGTGGTGAAGGAGAAAACTTTTCAGGCCATAAGAGTCTTGAATTCCTCTTTAGTGATTCCCCTTTCTGCTCACTAAGGACAGAAAGAGTCTAGGCCTAGGAGGGGTCTGCCTGGTCTGTCTGCCTGGCATCAGGCCAGACACATCTCATGTGTAGAGAGGGGAAATCAGAAGAGCTCCTCTGGGTGGAGGCATGTGGATTTACTTGTTCCCTGCCAGCCTTTCAGCAGAAGTCAAATGGAAATGGAGTTGAGCAGTCACCCATTCTGGTTCCAGCCTTCCAAACCCTGCTCTCAGCATCTACCAGTCTCTTTTAGCTGTTTTCAACGCTGTTGCTTTCCCAGCTTCCTCTGCAGCTGTTGTTGAGGTTCAATAATCACAGCATGTTTCCTCCACCTCAGAAAAGTTTATGATGGACAAGACCACCACGGCCCACAAGCTGTAATATGATAATTTACCCTGGAGTGTACTGTACATGTGGTGCAGAAATTCCCCTCCTTCCTACTCAGGAAGGATCAGTGGTTCTTATAAAATGAATCTATGGACATATTCCATTGGAGGGTCAGGTGCTGAGCCAAATCCCTTAAAATACCTCCTCTGATGCCCAGAAAACATCTTCTATCCGTTTTACTCTGTATTCCGTGTAAATTATTCTATCTGCTTCTAATTTGGAACATGCATAAATGGACATTATGCAAGTAACCTTAAAAGAAAAACATCCATTCAATATTTTTAGTCTGAAATGTGTCCATTTTTCTGATGTTGCAGGATCTCTTTCTACTGAAATCTTTGAAGAAGCATGGCATGACCTGCTTTTTGTTTGCTTCTCCATGACATTATACTGTTTCATCTAGGAAATGTGCAACATCTCTTTAAGAATGCATTATAAAAAGGCATTTTAGCCTTCATTTAAAAAAAGCTGAAACATCAAAATGAAATAACATAATTCAAAACATAACTAAAATATTTGTTCTGAAATGTTCCTTTGACATGAAAAGAATTTGCTAATTTTCTCAAGGGGAAAACATTCATTCTTCATTGGAATTAGCATATGCCCTTGAAAAAAACCCTCACAATTTAACATGAACTGAGCTGTTTACTATAGAAACTTTCTGCTAAAAAAAGAAATGTTTAATCAGCTTTATTCATATGTAGAAACTTGAAATAATTGGTCTAATTTTTAGAGCTGATGAGCATTCGTAGATGACTTTGAAGTTAGTAGTAATTCAGAAGTGTTCTGCATTTTTGCAAACCAAGCCACTTGTTTTGGTTTCAAAGTTGTTATTTCTGTCAAACTTAAAGCATTTGCATCTGAAAAAAAACCGACCATGAAATGGTCTACCCAAAAGAATATATGTGCTTCTTTTTATTGCTGCTTTCCAAAATGCAAGAAGTAAGAAAGCAGGAGAAGCAAACCTCTTTGTGGTTCAGCTGATGATAAGAACAGGGCTTCCTCTTCTCCTGGATGTGTGCATGATGTAGGGTTAGCAGAATGATGCAGAGCAATTACCACAAACAAAAAAAAATTCTACTACACAGTCCAGAGGTTTTTCAGAATAACTTTTCTGAGCCCTCATCTCAGAAAGCAAGAAGAAAATAACTTCCTTTTCATCTTAAAGTGAATAAAGGGTTGTTTTGTACTTTATAGAAGACAGAGAATATTCTTATAAGCTCTGCCCAAAAGTTTTTAAATATTTTTCTTGGTTTCATATGAAATTTGTGGAAATAGATGAGTTCAAACTCAGAACTTTTGTTCCATTCTTTTATTCTTTGATTTTTATCTAGATTGATCCTAAAACCACTGTTTAACTGGCCTCAAACTATAAACATTTTAAGAGCTGTCCTTGCCTGTTTTTCTTCAAAGTACTTAGTTAAAACCAATCCAAACTTGTTGTGGTTCTAAAGTTAGATACTAAACAAAAAATATTTGCCAGAAAAATATTTCTGAGCCAACCAAATATGTTGCTATTTTGGTATTTTGGAGGAAGAAATGCAAGGTAGAGAGCAGAAGTATTTGTTGAACAGTATAAATGTATATTGATGCCATCTCTTTAGGACTATGCCAAGCAGGGTTAAAAAGGTAAGTATTAATAGAAACCAAATGCTGCTTCCTGAATCAAAGAAAATATTTTGTTTGACAAAATGCTTTTATTTTCATTTTGCCTTAAATCAGTTACAGCTGTGAAGTGGTGAGGAGGCAGGAGCAGGGCACTCATGGTGTGTGGAGATGGGAGGTAGCAGCAGTAGGAACTCAGGAGCAGCTGGAGCAGCAGCAGAAGTGCCACTTGCAGATGGACAGAGGGTTGGATATCCAGAGGAATCAAGGCTGTGTGGAAATATCCAGTGGCAGGACAGGCCATGCCCAGAATATGAGAGCAGAATTCCAGGAAAAGGAGGGAATGGAATGAAGCAAGAACTGCTGGATGAAGACAGCAGCAAGGCTGAGGGCTAAAAGGAGGAAGGAAGAGTGTGAAGTCAGAAGCCCTTTCCCCCTAAAAAATCTCCAGGAAATGTTTCTTTAAATCTGTGACAGTGCAGGGATAGAGCAATATTTATGAGTCCAGATGTAATTAATCCATTTATGAATTAACCTAGTCTCTCCCATATAATTAACATTATTATTCCTTCTTTTTTTTTTTTTTAAATTTTTTTTTAAAGAAAAAACAGTGGATATCCTGCTGCTAAGCCTCGCATTGTTTTGCCCTCTGATTTTCCTTGGAGGTTTGCTGGTATATGCATGTAGAAGGTAGTGTATGACATTTCTGGATGGTTGTATAAATTTCTGGTGGAAGAGGGGTCAGGATGAGGGTAAACCATACAATGGATAAAAGTCAAACACAGACCTTCTCAGATAAATTATGTGTAGAAGAAGCAGTTAACTGTGCATTTCCAAATATTGTTCTAACAAAGGTTATAATGTAAGACACTGAGACTTGTAACTCTTCTCTCCCAGCTCCTACCACAGACCCCTGCAGATCCAGTCTCACACCTTACTCTTGGGTGTCTTTCTGCCACTATAAATGACATTTTTAAATCTTTCTTTGAGAGCTGCCTCTCTACCCTCAGTGAGACTTTACCCCATGCTTTCATGGGTTCTGCATTCAAGGCCACCTCTATTAATCAGGCCATGTCAAGCTGTCCAGTTTCATTTCATAATCCATGGGAGTTAAGAAAGAAGTCTCTCACTCTAAGATGGAGGGTTTGCAAGAAATAAATAAAAAAAGGGAAGTCAGGCTGATGAAATGAATTTCCTTTGCTGATCTATTAATACCATTATTAGAGCAAAGTGATATCAGTGGCCCTACACCCACCAACAGTTAATGCCACCAACTGTCTTCATGCCACTGCTTTTCTGCCTGACTAAACAACTTTCTTACTGACATGGCAGCAAAGGCTTTTTTGAACTGAGAAATAAACTTGGCCAGGATAGGATGATAACTAAAGATACCTTAATATTTGGAAGATGCAGTATGAAAGTGGAACCTCTATTAAAAGTAAGCTTATTATTTAATTAATGACTAATCATTATTCCTGATTTGTATAAAAGAAGATATCTGGTTTTAATTATGGAAAGAAAAATAAGGCTAATTTTTATAGACAAAGTAACACGCCACAAGTTCTCACTTTGCTTGGAAATAATATTTGTGTAGAAGTCATAGGTTATTTTATATCCATCCCATCCTTTTAAAACTCTTGCAGGTTAAAAACTTGTCAGGCTAAAGAAAAGCTAGAGAAAATATTGAGAAAAATGTCTACAGTGAAAAAAAGAAATAAAGTTTAAATGGCTTTAGAAATAGTAGATGCCTGTCTTGGAATTGGAATACATGTTAGAAAGCATTAGTATGTGATCTGTTCCAGCAGACAAGAATAGTCTCATGCCTGTACCACTGTCTTGCAGGTACAGATGCCTGGAAGTTATAACCACTCCTGTTCCACGTCCTTCAGATAATATCAAAACGTGGTTAGCAGATGAGACTCACCACCAGGTACTGTGGCTTTCTCTCTCACTGCATTGACATGCATGATACCACTTGCAACCAGCATGGCACAATATTGCATTTGGAGCAGGGAGCAATTAAAAAAAAAGTGGGAAAAAGGTGTGTACAACATTTGTAGTGAAGCCAGAAGAGAACAGGAAACTTGTGGAGCTTACAGGACAATGATCTCAGTAGACAGGATTGAGAAAATCCTCAGGGGGGCTAAAATGTCTGGTGTGCCTCAAGGCGTTTCAGTGTATCCACATTCAGCGTGCCAACACTTCAAGGAGTGATCACCCTGAGTCCCTGAAGAATAGTCAGCTATGAGATATTATACATGTGGGCATGTAGGCCAGTTACCAAGGGGGATTTTTTGTGAAGATCTGCAAATCATTGTCTATGCTCTTGTAACTGTGCACATTCTTGTAGCAGGAAGGAGGAGGCTGCACAATGCATGCAATATAACCTACCCCAGCTGTGCCCCTGCTGCAGGACAAAGCCACATGCAGAGGTGTTTGCTTTGGAAGAGATGACGTGCTATAAACTCAGTCACTTGCTTATCTCACGCCAGATTGCAAGTCTTTAGTGAACTTGGCAAAACAAAGACTAAATATTTATAGTATTGTTGTGACTGTCATTAATGGAGCTCCTTGGTTTGCACATTCAATGTTTCTTATTGCTGTCCATCACTGTGTGAGTTACAGGAAAAAATGTGCTAGTCAGGCAGTAGTTTAGACCTGTGTAACTCCAGAGAAGCTGCACAGTGAACTGTGTGCTAGAAGGCACAGTAAGATTGCTTCTTACCTGGTTCTGCAGCACATGAGGAGAAGGCACAGGTATGCCCAAATTGTGTCTATTTTCATGGAAAACATCATTGAAATAGAAAACTATAATGAGGATTTTCTCTGCTCTATGTGCTCAAAATATCTGTTTAGAGCCTCCACAGGGTTTCTGTTAATTTTACTCTATCCTGACATATTATTGTACTTACACTGCAATATCAAAATATTTTCTAGCAGTGCATTCAGCAATTTAACTAGCAATTCCCAGTGTGTTCCCTTCTGCTGTTTTCTTTCCCAAGGGAAAGATGTATGCCTTCCAATATTGTCTTTTGGGGTTTTTTTAATAATACATCTACGTGATTGCAAACTCTGACAGAAACCGTAGATCATCTCAATCCAGTAATCATAATTTGAGTTGTGAGGCAAGAGGAATGGGTTGTTTTGTTTGATTTTATCTTCTCAAAATGAGTTTATGGGGAAAATGATGTGCATATTTTATATAATCAAATGACAAATTACAAGATTGAAGGGTTTTGAAATAGCACCTGAAGTTCATCCCACAAGCCTTGGGCTGGCTCCCCAGAGCAGACTGCTCTTCTTCTTCACTACAGTCATCTTCTCAGAAATCACTAAAGTCATCTTCACTAAAGTCATCATCTCAACAGCTCCAGAACTGAAGCCTGAAGAGCCTGAAGCCAAGTCTCTTGTTCTCAAGATTCAGAAAATTTCTATGATGCTTCTGATCAATATAATTTCACCAAATTTGATGCTAAAGGTGCCATACTTGACCCTGAGCATCATCACTTTTACCAGAAATTGTGAGCAAATTAACTGATAATACCCTTTGTGGCTAGGAATATGGGCTGGCAGGATATAAAGACAGAATCATCACCATCAGGTTTATATCCTGCATCTCCCTTCACATTAGAACTGTGCAAGCTGCTATGCAAGGGTCTTCATGTTCGATATATAATCATCATGAAAAGTATATTTAATGTTACTGACAGACAAAAAAGCAATTTCTGTCCCCAAACTGTTACAAACACTGAATAAACCTTTGACAGGAGGACTTCAGCATAGCTGGGTAATTACTGTCTACATGATAGCAACAAATTACTGAGATGACACTGTGATCTTTTGATTCAAGTGATTGTTGATGGCACTATGGTCATAACGTCCTGGAGAGTGCCAAGCAATAAAATTAAGGCTCAGAACAACTAAACAAATTTGCCTGTGAGCAACTTATAGACTGAGAGAGTAATTCATATAATCTTTGCATTCCAGTTGCAACAGAGTGAGTAATCTGTACTAATCCCAGATATATGCCAACTAAGTAGAGTGCTTGTAAAAATATAAAGAATTTTTAATACCACTCAATGCAGATATTGTGCATAATGTCATTTTTATCCCACAGCAAAATACGTCAATGCAAATGGAGATACGCTCAGAGGTTACTCTGGGAACACCAGAAGAGAACAGAGATGAGAACGTTCAACTTCAGAAATGTTTGAAGGAATTTGTGTTAGAAGACCTATAGAGAAGATATGCCTTTTTTATCTGCATGCAAGAGTACCTTGCTATTATGTGAACAATATTCTAACAGATCAAAGAACAGCTGATATGGGAGTTTCTCTGAACCCAATAACTTGAAGTATTACCTTTGGATCACAAACACAAAGCAGAATCTTGCAGTTTGTCTCTAAAAAAGCTGATCTTCAGACGAGTAAAATCAGACCATCTCAGAAAACATGAGCTAATATTGAGGTCCACTCAAGTTAAAAATGAAATTAGAGTTAGTGTTTCATAATGCTACAATAGCTCCCAAGTACTGTCTGATAGATCAAGACCTTTTGAAGATTGGCTGTTTATACAAATCTTATACTGGCTATTCAACATCTGATTGAAGTGGTCATGAGAAATGATTGAAGCAGTGAATGTTTCTGGAAACAGCAAGAGAATCTCACAAGTGTTCTCTAAATCTCAAAAAAAAAAAATCCTTTTCTGAGTCACTGCATTGTGTAAGTATATATCAACCAGAAGAAGATATATGTGTGAAGACAAGGTCTTTTAATGTTGTGGACTTTTTGTGGACTTTGCAGTTGGTTAAATAAGCAAAACGAGAAAACTTTAGACCAACTAAAGAAAACAAAGTTTTCTGATGTACTGTGATTTTTTTAATAAGTTTAACTCAGAGAAGATAAAGTTTAGAACTGACCAATTTTTGCTATTTATTTTTCTTGTCCTTTTAAAAAATGTTTCCTACTGATTCCATGAGGTGATGAGCTGTGCTAGTCCATTTTCAGGTACACAGTCTGGGCAGATTATTCTACCTCTTAGTTGGGACAGTGTTTATTTGACTAGAAAAGAAGGAATTGATTTTGCAAGGAAGATATTTCTTTTTTGTAGGTGGGAAATACAAAGCTGTGATGGACATAATTTTCTGGAAGGTTTAGAAGATACCTGAAAACTATTTGCTTTCATTACTAGTAATATTTTTCCATGTCAGAATAATATTAATTGGAAGAAATAACAGTTTAAAAATTTTGTTTGTGCTTTTGAAACATAAAGTTCCTAAGATATGCTTTAGTGCAGAGTCTTGATTCACCTGAAAGTGCTTTTTGTTTCGGTAAAAGGTCCACAATGGAGAAGATTGCACTATGTCCCCTTTAATATCAAGAATGACTGGTGACAAGTGGAAAGCTCAGTCTAGAAATGTCTGAACAACAAAAGGACTCTAAATTACTTTGTTTGGCATAAGATCAGGTTAATGACCTCAAAAGAGCAGTCAGCTTTAGTAAGTGTTGTTACCTTTCCTCTTGCATTGTACTTTTCACAGAAGGTAAGGGTGGCCTTACCTTTGAACATCAGTGCTCTTCCTGCCATACCTGTCAGTCTGATGCCCACAGGAATCATCAGGCACAAGGTAAATTGCAGATATCAGATACTGAGTCAAGTTTCAGTGGGACAACTCCTGTAATATCACCTCTATCTCGAGTGCTGAGGGGAAAACCCTCAGTCAAGGTAATAATTTTTTGTTTGGATGATCAGACACCATCTCTGTGGACAGACAGTACAATTTACCCCATTGTCCAATGTTCAGACATGTTTTCTCAAGAAGAGGGGAAAGAATTGCTCCTTTCAGCTACAAATCATTAGAAAAGCATCATGAACTTACAGATTCCTTTCTTGGTGAGCATGTAGAATGGATTAAATGAAAAATTCACAATGTAAGTGAGGTAAGAGGGGTAGAGGAGAACTACACTGGCCACTCTCATCTGGAACACAGACTTCATGAGTGAAATCAGGCCACAGTGAATATTACATTGTTCCTTAAAATATATTTTTATACATATATTTTATATAGTTTTGGCTTGCAGTTCCTAAAGCCCTAAAGCAGTGCCAGGATTTAAAGTAAGACAGAGAGCATAAACATTAAAGTAATTTTATTATTTTATCTGAAAATAGAAGAATTAAATAGAGTTCTTTCAGATTAAAATTGTTTTTCTTACAAGAGGCTTTGGTCAATACACAGAGCTTGTCTGCATGAACATGACGTCATCCAGAGACACATCACAAAAAACATTATGATAATATCAGTTGTATTGAAACTTAATCTTGAAGTGCAAATTTGATAATACAAAATCCAGTATTCAAACCTTCCAAGAAATATTTGACCAATGTATTCACAAAATGGTATAACTTTTCCTTAAAATAAAATATAATTCTAAACCTATTCAAGACCTCTTCTCCAACAGTGGATTAATGTGCAAAACATACATAAAGGTAATGATCTGAGAACAAAATTATACCACACTTAGTATGAAATTAAACACCTTAGTATATATAAAATACTCAGCAAGTTTAGTGACCACACTAGGAGAAGTGGCATGATTGACACCTCTGAGGAGCAGGATGTCATCCAGAAGGACTTGGACAAACTCTAGCCTCTGGCCCATGGGAATGTCATGAGGCTTAAGAAGGCAAACTACAACGTGTTACACCTGGTCAGGGCAACCCCTGTATCAGCACAGGCTGGGGAATGAAGAGACAGAGAGCAGCCCTGCTGCAAGGGATGTGATTTTCCCCCTCTACTCCATTCCTGTGAGACCCTGTCTGAAGTCCTGTGTCCACTTCTGGAGCCCTCAGCGCAGGAAAGATGTGGACTTGTTGGAGCAGGCCCACAGGAGACCCACAAAAATGATCAGAGCTGAAGAACCTCTCCGAAGAAGACAAGCTGAGAGAGTTTGGGTTGTTCAGCCTGGAGAAGAGATGGTTTCAGGGAGACCTTATAGCACCTTCTAATACCTAAAGGAGGCTGCCCAGAGAGCTGAGGAGGGACTTTTTACAAGACCATGTAGTGGTAAGACGAGGGGGAATGAGGGAAGATTTAGATTAGATATTAGGAATAAATTCTTTACTGCGAGTGTAGTGGGGCTGTAGAACAGGTTACCCAGAGAGGTCGTGGATGCCTCATCCCTAGTGGTGTTCAAGTCCTGGTTGGATGGACTTTGAGAAACCTCCTAGTGGAATGTATCCTCATCCATGGCAGGAGGGTTGGAAGTAGATGGTATTTAAGGGTCCCTGCCAATCCAAATGATTCTATGATTTTCTGAAAATCCTACTCAGCTTGGCTTGCTTTCTGCTCTTGCCTTTACCTTACTGGTGAATGACACTCCTGTGTCATAATAGGAGCATTATTTAGTGTTTGTGTTTCTTCCTGAATATCAGTGACTGTGTAGATATGAGACATACCTTACTGAAGCTTCTGAAGGAAAAACAGCCCCTTCTCCTTGCTTTCAAAGGAGAATGATTGCAAGAGAACAATGGGAGTCAGCAAAGCAACCCTCAGCCTTGGGACTCAGCACGAAGGCTGGTCTGGTTGCCCAGCGCTGCCACCTACCTGTACAAACAACCTACTTCCAGTCAAAAATGTTCCTCAAGTTTTCAAACTGCTTTAATTTGGAGAGAATCTGTTGCTTTAACTGTACTGAGAAAATTAAAGTCCACCCCCTGCTTTAACTTGAAGACTCGACCTTTATTAGGGGCAAGATACACTACAAAATACAATATTCTAATTTTTGCTTTCTCAAGTTTGGCTATCCAATCAAACAGAGCTGGCCACAGCCTTGGGATATTAAGAGAAGATCTCCAGCAATCTCAGTGTAGAACAGGTGTCCAAGAAAGGATGACCATCTCTTTCTTATTAGACACCAGATGATCAGACTCATAGTAGATGCCCACATTTTTTTACCTACTTATTCTGGTTTTCTCTACTCTGGTGGAAGGAGATCTTTTGGCCAAAGAACAGCTTGGCAGTTACAGCCTTTGCATTTGGGAGTCTTCCCAGCACAGCTAAAAATGTCATAGTTCATATCATGTAATGTTTCAGGCCAACATTATTAAGCCAACAATAGCAGTTTTGATCAGAAACACCCTTGTTCAAGAGCAAGGGCAGAGAAAATTGAGCCACACTATTTAGGCTGAAGTCTGAGTTCACAGTTTTATTCTTTATCAAGTAGAGGAGCTGGAGGACATAACATTTAAATGTATCAAGCATATTAAGAGAATAGGAATGTGTGGGTGTATGCATGGCCAAGGAAATGCTGTTTGTATGGAAAACAGCACCAATATTCCTTAGAGCTCAGTGTATGGTGCATGTGGTGTTCTTAGCATAGTGCCCTGTATTTCTTCATTGCAAATTATCTGCTGGCATTTGATTAGCCAATAGCCAATGCCAGCTGACTGGTACAACTTGGCCTACTTATATCAAAAGGAACCAGATGGCTCCTACAAAGTATCTTTAAAGGTAAAGATGATGTTGGGAGATAAAAATGCTTTGGTGACTGATGCAGCACAGAGTTGTGCTTAGCATTACTGCCTTTCGTCAGAATACATACATCAGCTTATTTTTGGTAATCTCAGAAAAAATTCCAGGTCACAGCTTTGAATGCCAATTGCATATAAACCCTGTCACCATACTCTGTTTCTCCTGAAACTTGGAAAGTGATCAAACCCCTACCTTTTGGATAAATCGTTAGAGAACACCATTTAGATATTTAGTTCAGAAAGACTCTTGGAGCAACAGAGAACCAGCAAAGCAATTGACATCTTTGAGTCAAAACTACCATAGCTCTACTTAACTTTCCTCTTAATATTCTCTAATTTTGTAAAAGTTTCTAAAGAAACCAAAATCATATGTATCTAGCTCCAGTGAAATCAAAACATGCAAGCATTAAAAAATACGAAGTGTGATAAATAGGGAAAGCAAGACATTAACAAAGAAGGAAAGCATAGATTAAAGTGGAGGGGAAGAATGAAAAGAATTAGTATTACAGACCATACAGCACTGTTATTATGTTTTCATTAACTCACAAAATTAGTTTGGATTCAGCAAGCTGTCACTTTGTGTTGATATAGATAAAAATAATTGCATTTTAAAGCTTGTTTTGGCTTCCAGCTGTCATTTGGTTTTTTAACCAATGACAAAAATGAGAAATAGGGTGACTATGTAGATATTCTAGACCATAAGAGCTAACAAATACTCATTTCAGCCTTGATTTTGTGCAAAAGACTTCTCTGCATGGAAACCTTTCTCCAGTTTTTAAACTTTCTCCAGTTTTTAAACTGCTTGCTATAGGATGTTGAAAATACACATGAGCTCAAAAGGAAACTTGACAAAACCATGAGAAAATATCTATCAAAGACTTGTTATGTACAACGTCAACTCTTCTGACTCAGGGTTATTTGTTCAAAAACTGTGATACAGGGAGAATACTGCTGTCCTCTTGCTGCTTTCTCCTCGGGCTCCTGCCACAGGCACTACCTGAGAGAAATGGACCACTGGTCGAGGTCAGACGTATCTTTGGGGCAGTTGGAGAAATGGCTGAGGCATTGTATTGTGATTCCAGACTGAGGGATTAATGAGCTCACTGCTAATGCTGAAACCAAGTGTGCAACCTCTGTCTTCAAGAGAACAGCAAAACTTGCTGCTCAAACCCAAAAAGCAGCAGAACTTTGTGGCTTCATAAAGTCTCTCAATTCATCTTCACTGATGAGCTTCATCTTCCAGGCAAACTTTATTTGCCCAGACTTTCAGTGATAGTTTGGCAAAGGTCTTTATCCACTTGTATAATTTCAGTAGCATCTTGATTCACAAGGTGTTTTTTATAGAAAAAAAAATGTTTTATTAAAAAAAAAACCGCAGGATGGGAAAGCTTTATCCCTGAGCCCTTTTGGACATTTAATAAAAAGAAACAGTGATGTATATATCATGTCCTGTTTCAACATCTGGCAATAATAGAAAGAGATGGAAAAAGCAAGATTGTGCCCACTTTCTGCAGGCTGGGGAGAATTTACAGTAACATATATTCATTATATTGTTAATATAGTCAGCTTTGATTCATTGTAAACCTGCCCTACTTGACTGAAGAGTCTGGAAAGTATGATGTCTTCAGGGTTATATAGAAATTGTAAATTATTTACTTCCTTACATATTTCAATTTATTTCTTTGCAAAAACCAATAAAAAAGAAAATAACAGAATACTTGTCTCATATGTAACACAAATTTTGGGTTCCTTGAGATTGAAGATAATGTCTGCTATAGGGAAGGGCTGTGCTTGGGGAGAAGTAGTGCTGGTAATTTGAAACTAAGAGGCTTCAAGATAACCTGTTAGGGGATTTTTTCTTCTTCATCTCCTGCCCTATTTCTATCCCGGGACTTGTAGTAAAAGTGTTTATGAAACCACTTTCCCGTGGTGGAAATTAGGACACTGCTGGGCTTTGTGGGAGCACAGAGTGGCCAAGGCCACTCCACTGGTGAATAATAGGTTTCTCCCCTCCTAGCTCTAGAGCAATGGGTTAGATCTACCAGCACAGGAAGATTTGGGGTAAGGTAGAACCCTTCAGATGATTAAATTAGTGATGATTATCACACCATGGTGATTAGTGGCTTAGTAAGACAATATGTTCTGTGATCTCTTTAAATGCTGCTTTTCTGGGATATCTTAGCCCTTGACTTGGATCAATGCTGATGGTGGTACTCTGAAAAAAAGGGAGCTCTTCTTGCTAGAAATAACCCTTGTTGGTTTTTATGTACCTTTCTTTTGTTTTTTTAGTGTGAGTGGATCTTAAACACTAGGTGTCAGTCAGTCACCTCTCAAAAGCATACTCTCAAGCACTAGCACATTTGTCTTTGGCAGCAAAAACTTTTAAAGAGATAATGTACAATAATACACACGTTAAATAATAATTACAATCATGCCAAAGTCAGGTGAGGCAATTATTCCATAGGGCTATTTAGCAGCCAGACAGCTCTGTTTTCCAGAGCCTGGAAATGTCAAAAAAACTCTTTTGTAGAAAGGCCCTTGCACACACTGTGGTAAGTATTCAGGATGTCATGATAAAATATTTGTTAATCTGTTGTCTAAAGCTACGGGTGACTGATAAATTCCTCTTTCTTTACCCATTCTACTTCAGCTTCTGTACCATGTCTAAAAAACTTATATTTCAAAAGAAAGCCCACCCATCCTGACCAGTGGAGGTTGCTCCCCATTGACAAATACAAACTTATGCCTGCAACAAATCTTTTGTGACGGACAAGGTTGTTTAAGAAAAATATGCTTATGTTGACAACAGTTTGAGTATTGATCCTTTTGATCCTATTGCCAGTTCTCCAGACAGGACATTTACAGTGTCAAGCTGCAGCCAGAGCCACTGGATTTAATAGATCAGGCCTCTCAGGCAGCTCCTCACTGAGGATCTCCAGTTTTGTGGATCTGGATTTTAGTGAACTGGTACCTCAAGAGATGCAGATAATGGAGCTGTCTCCACAGAATAATGATGTACAAGAGGAACTGTTTGCTTAAGCACTGCTGTGTGACTACAGACACACTGCCTCAGGACCGAAACTCATATGTCCTTACTCAGCTCCCAGCAGGGACATCTAGGATCTCTCTGCTGTGTGACTTGGGCACAGGACTTTCCTTTCAGATTCCATCATGGACCTGTCCCAAATGCTCACAGCTCCACTAGATGTCCGGACACATATATCCTCTGGGTCATTTAAAGAGTTTCTGTAATTTGACTTTGTAGGTATTGAGGTTTTTTATTAATCTTTTCAGCTACAATTTGATTCAGTAATATCAGTAGTCCTCCAAAAATCTATTACCTATTCTTGAAACACATTCAGACTGTCTTTCCTTCCTGGAATCACATTTGTGTGTAATTTCAAATACTGAACTATTAAGACAATGCCGCTGTGTATCTTGAATGGAAACTTACTCTAGAGTGTATGAAGAAATGTATTTTACAATTATGATCTTTATTGTTTTACACATATATTTAAAATTGCTGCATCTCTACTGTGAGGCTCTGAGGAGAAATGTTTTTTAGGACATGCTGACTCCATAATATATAATTTTTTTCACCCAACCTGTGATATCCCAGGTTGCTCTTATACTGCTCTTGACTGTCTGATCCTGGACTACTAAAGGTTGGATTAGAGTAGCTCTCTCCATGTGTCAGTCCACAGTTTCAAGGACCACTGAGGGCATTACATTAGAAAGGGCAGGTAACAACTTTCAGGCTAAAAGAACAGCTGGATTTTTCAGTGCTCTGTATTTTGTGAGAGAATACATCCATGTGCAGGGCTTCCCTATAAGAGCAGTTGCCTTTCAACCCACTTTTCACTCATCCTGACTGAGCATAGGTCACTGCAGAAGGTGAGGGGACTGGAGAACCAGCCTCTTTGATTTTGAGATCATCACTGTATTTGGGTCTTTTTAATTTTATTTAGTTTGTTTGATCTCACATCAGGGCTTTAGTAATTTTTTTTTCCCCCTGGTGATAGGAAGAAACAGTAATGAATGAGTTATGAATGAGCTCCTCATCTATGTGCCTGTCTTCCTACTATGATCACTTTCTTGTTCTCTTTACTTCAGAGTACTTTTGCAGCTGCACATCATCATGATGGCCATGGCAGCTCCTCAAACAATGAAAACTAAATATATTTGTATGACAACTTTCCACCAAGATAACAGCTGCCCTGTGTGGAGTAACAAGCAAACTCCTATACCCAGATTCATTCCACTTAAGTAAGGTGCATCTATTAGACAACCAGAACCGCCTCCATATCCCATGGAGAAAGACAGAGACCACCAAAGGATGGCTCATGCCACATGAGGATGGCTGTTTTCTTCTACTTTTCTCCCTGGATTTGCAAGACCTCCCTCTTGCTGCCACTCTTACTGCAAGAGCTCTAGTTCAGCACATAAACTTAGCTGAAAATAAATAAGGGAAAAGCACTAGTTGTTACATCAAACAGCAAAAATAGAAAACATAGTTGAAATGTAGATGGAGAAAACATTATAGTGATGAATAAGAAAATGGTTCTCAGGTGCTCACTGTCTTCAGACCTGTCTTCTTACCATATATACCCACTAGTTTTCAAGTTCTGCTATTTTTATAATTCTTTTATGAACTTCCAAGACTGATAACCATCACCAAAAATGTCCTCCTGAGTGCTTGAAATGGTCATTTATGACTGTGTCTGAAGTCAGTCCAGAAAAGTGGATGGATTTTGTACTCATTTTCTGCTTGAAGCCTATGACCGACTTGGTGTTGTTTTCGCCTCACTTGGAACCAGAGCATGTGATACTAAGCTGATTTGATCTATGAGGTACAGTCATAAGCAAAAATTATATCCTTCCAAATTATCATGTGGATCTTCTTCTCCAAAATGGCTGTACAAAACTGAATTTGGTGTTTTACTGCTGGAGTGGAACAAAAGAACTCTACTGTAATGAAAGAACTCTGCATTCTTTGCCTATGGGGACCCTTTCATGGTTATGAAGGTTGAATGAATTGGCCTGCCACAGAGTCTGCCCTATCCCTTGATGACTACTTCTTCAATGTTTGTGAACACTGAATATTTATCAGTCTTTTACTTTCAAACTCTAGCTGAATCTGGCAAGTAGGATTAAGAAGAAAAAAGAGGTGACCAAGAGACATAGGTCTGTATACACACACAGCAGGATCAATCCAATTTAGTTTATCTACTAAATCAGGCTCAAAGTTCTTGAAGACATACCACTATTCTGAAAAATGAAATTATTGAAATACCAAATACATGCATATGATCTGACCTGTAAAGAAGTTGGTTATATTTATTTAACCCAATTAAATCAGTCTCATGCATACTAAGCAGTCTTCAGCTAATGAGGTGATTGGTATGTTTCTTACTTAACAGCTTTGAAGACTAAATTTTATTTTTGTAATCAGTAAAGAATAAAAGAATTTACTGAACTTTTTTCCTCTGTAAAAGGTCTTTTCTTAAATGACACTGAGTGAAAGGGCTCTGAAAACCAAAATGCATTGTTTTACAATGCATCTAAAATCAGGAAATTGTCAAGGAAACCAAAGGAGATAAACACTTAGCTGCTTGGAAATAACATGGGTTTATTAAATAACTGTTTTAGAAAGCATGTGAATAATTACTGTGGTTACATACATCCTAAAGGTGTGTTCAGCTCTGTCATTAAAATATAATTTTTGCACTTGTGCTGAATGCAAATCGAACAATTATGAAATCTTTATGAGGGTACATCAACCTTACTCTCTAAGAAATTGATAGCAAAGTTCTCACTGAGTACATGGAATTTCTTCATTCCACTGAAACACTAGGAAGTATATCTAGCTCTTGCAGAAAGCCTGGCTGTTAAGCACAGAAAGGTAGAAACTAATATCAGAGTCCAGTCTCACCCACAGAAAGATGGACAGGGATGTGCCACCTGAGCAGCACATCAGAATGAAGATGTATTTTCCTTGGCTAAGAAAGCCAGTGTAATTTTGCAAGCAGGAACACTTTCAAAACAAATCTGAAGCTCTTGAAACTAATATTATTTACATATTGCAGAATCGCATAGTAGAAAAGATTAAAGTATATTGGTTTTGGTTATCTGGCTGATGTTGGTTATCTGGGGGCTTGTTTTGTTTCTGTTTTGTTCCTTTTTTTTCTTTTTTCCCAAAGCCAGATTATACGTGATATAAAGAAGCAATTTGATTTGTTGAGCCATAACACAAACATCCTGTCAAGACAAACTGATGGTCTATTTTTTTTCCAATGTAGTGTATAGGTGTGCTTTGTTTTCTAGTCTCAAGAATTTTTGGAATTAATGAGGTAAAAAATGAGCAGGGTTGTATCTTCAGGGTGTATCAGTGGCTCAAAAACTGCCTGTACGTTTGTTTGTCCAACCTAGAAGCATCAAATACATCCAGAAAGTGAAAGGAAACAGAGGGAAAAGGTGTGAAGCAGCTTGTACCTGAGAAAGAACTGTCCTTCAGCCTGGAACAGAATAAGTGGAAGGATGAACATGGGTTCAAAAGGTTACTCAAAAATCTCATACAGTAAACCTTAATTCATCAAGAACTGTCAAACACACTTCTGTAACCCAACAAACCACTGAGCTATTGTCCTGGTTTGGGCTGGAATAGATTTAGTTTTCTTCTTAGCCACCCAGAGAGGAGGAGGTTGAATGCTACATTTCTTACATCTCTCCTTTGGCCTTTCCAGCTGTGGAGGATTGGTTGGTTTGGCAGTGACAGGTGTCCTCCTTTCCTGTCCTGGGACCTCATCTTTGGCATGGAGTTTTCCAGACTGGATATGGAGGGGCTGAGGTCTGCCTGGGGAAGAGTGGCTTTTGGGCTTCCCTTGGAAGGAATATAGACGAGAATTGGAGCAGAGATCCTACCTCTCTTTGCTTGTACACCTCTTGGCAAGGGGAAGAAAATACACAGTCTTTGAAATGTAGATAAGCTTATCTCCTTTGATAGGAGTATGAGTAGGGGTGGCTCATATCTTCTTCCTGGAATCTGTTCACTGGGAGGCTCTAGAAAGTTCCTAAAAATGGTGATCATTAAAATATAACTTTGCACAGTAACAATGTCACAGAGAATGGCCATCCATGATTTTGGGAAGGGACACATGACCTTCTGGGCTGTGGGTGCAGGCACATCACTGGCTGCAGCAGCTTGCATCTCTGCATGTGAGTTCACAGGTGTGCCAGCCAGAACTGGTGGGCACATTTCATCTTTTGACTCCCTCCTCTGCCTTCTTCCTTCCCCCTTGTAAAGAAAAGTGCTGCCTGAGCATGAATGTGGAACAGAAAGAATTTATTTTGTTTAAAACAAAACTTTAAGCTTGCTCAGTGTGTTCTGCTTTCTCTGTTTTGCTGCTTGATTATGGAGATAATAAATTTGGAGATAAGAGAAAAAAGAAAAAAGTTCTATCTTGATCTGTTTGTTTTCTTCCCTGTAAGTAGTTTGTATTGCATGTGACTAAACTTTGCTTCTCTTTCTTAATATGACATTGATTTCAGCAGAATTTATTCTTTTTATTTCTTATTGTCCAGTTTATCATCCCTACTAATCTGAATGTACTCATCCCTAATTTATGTTTGTATTATAGAACTGAGACAGATCATGATCCTGACTGACAATATATTTGCTGTCCATGGTGAGAGGGGTGGCAGAGATGGGCTGCAGCCACCCACAGCTCTCCTTGCAGCATAATGTAGGCTTCTTTAATCAGCTAAAGAGTAATGAAAATATTGTCTTTTATAGTTTCATGGTTGATAACTGAAGGATGGGGAGAAAACCAGAAAAATTCCACTTTGGTGCAGGCTTGCACCAAAGGCCACAATTTACACCAGGGGAAAGTAAGACAAATCCGAAGCAATTCCATTGTAACATTGTTTTCCAGTCATGCAGAAGAGCAGGGATTCAGTGCCTGTGCTGAAACACACTGAGCATTCAGCCTGACCCTCCCTTAGGTGTGAGCTTTGGTCCTCTTGTCACAAAAGTGAACCAAGAAATCCTCTGCTCTGCAAGCCACGCAGTTAAAGCAACATAAATGGGTTTATATGGGAGAGGGCAGAGGAGCAGTGGAGGTGGAAAGCCTGTATTTATTGCTTCTAAATCTCCTAAAGACAGAATTTAGAAGTGCTTCTAAGCTGGCTTTAGAAGTGCTTTCATTGCAATGCAAACTGATAGATGTGACATTCCAACCTTTTGTGAGTGTGTGACCCCAGGAAGATCTTTTTCATTAGAATCTCCACAATTACTTTTTATGACTACTCCACATCACTGAAGCACCTTCTACAGTAAGGGACTGGGACTGGGCAAAGGGGTTGGGTTGAACAGTATTTCCTTGCAGTTATCCATGGATTCATGAAATTCTCTGTAGCTGAATGGGTTTCGGAAAAGAAAACCATGGAATATAAATATTTAGTTATGAAATATCAATGTAACATAGAAACTACTTTACTTTCTTTCATTTGCACAGGGAACTCTATCATACTCAAACACAAAGTCAACAGAGAAAATTTTCAGGAAAGGCAGATACAAATTTTCAGCCTGATTTTCCATAGCAGTACCACATTTTAAACAGAAGTAAATAGAAAATATAACCTTGAAAAGATATTCTTTAACAAAAACAGAATCCTTCTTACCAGCTCCAAAAAAATAATATCTTTCCATGAGCCCTCCCAGCCTCTACTTGCCCTTTCCAGATTTCCTTCTAAAAAAATATTAAGGAAAAAAAAAGACCCTAAGTACATGTTCTTCCTCTTTAGATCTAATTTGATAAAGACCGCCACCATCCATTCTCCATATGCCTGCTGGTCACGGCCATCACAAAGTTAATATTGTTACCAGAAATGAGCTCAACTTAACTCAAAACATGTGTTCCCCTGTACAACAGCATTTCAGAAAACTTTGCTTCTATTTCCCTATCCTCAACTTTTCTATGGTTTATTTGTTTGAAAACAACATTTGAAATTCAATTATATTTGCTACAATTCTGAGAAGGGCCCCTGCTTCCTTTTTAAAACAACTACAAAGAAAACAAAATGGGGGCTGTTGAGAAAAAACCCCAAGCTGCTACTAGAGCAAAAGACTGTAGAGACTGGCTTTCTCCTCCCTTCTTTAAGTAGATTTATCCATTTAAGAATACTGTTTTATGCTCATTTCCAGTTAGTTTTGTAGTGTATGTTCTTCTTAGGAGTCACTGAGGTTGGATCTGAAGCTGGATCAGAGGATAACAAAGCAAAAAAATTTCCAGGCTGAAGAGTCCCACTCAAGCCCAAAAATAAGTGGCAATTGTGAAATAATGGACAAAGACTCTACCTAGACACAGCAGCCAAAGATATCACCTTGCTTTGAGTATTTTTCTATCCTTGCCCTTCCAGATCCAGGCAATCTTCAGTGTAATCATTAAAAGGCACGAGAACATTTTGTTGTTATCATTAGTTCAGATAACAAAAGATGAACACCACGGACCTCATTCCTGGATGCAAAATCATCTTTCCTGAAGGCAGAGGATTGCCAGATCTCCAGAGAGATGGATGGCATCTCTATCCTCTTTACTGTAGGATCACCTGTGGAGTACATAAATAGTTCACTTCACTCATCTGAGCAGCTCTTCCCTCCAGACCTGCTTTAAATCTTCAGTACTACTTGGAGCACAAATAACCTAAGAGTAACTGAACAAGTACCTTCTGAAACTCGAGATTCTGATACGATTTTTCAGAACTACAGGCAAATTGGGACCTGAGGGAGTAGAAACATATTTAGCTAGTTGATGATGGGCTGCCATCAGTTCAGTGCAAGGGAGTATCTTAAATGTCCACTTATCACCCTTCTTTCTTTGTCACTACAAAGTATTTCACAGTTGCAAAGAACCCAAACTCTCCCCAGGCCACAATATCCCATTCTGCTGTATTGGACTAAGATGATGGTAGGCAGGATAGAAAACTCTCACAAAGTGTCCATCAGTGAAGCACCATCTGTTGAGTATTGAGACAGCATCATTTTTAGGGAGACCCCAAACTTCAGATGAATATTTCTAAGATTTCTTAGAAAGTCTGGGTGGGTAGATATGAGGAGTTTCCTCTATACTAGAAATTCACCTCTAATCAACATGAGAAAAAACCCAAAGAAACAAAATCTTATTAAATGAAACACATACATAAAAACAGGCATAATTAAACCCACAGTCATAAAATACAAATATTGAATTCCAGTATAGACTTTAAAAATACATAAGATTACTATCACTCTTCATGAAAATGCAAGAAAAATTATATATAAAGAAAAAGGTCAGGTGTTGAATTTTCATCACAGTTTTAATCTTCTGAAAAAGCTGCATTTTCATACCATGGGCTGAAACAAAGGAAAATAGCTCAGGTTATAGTTGGTTGGGATTTCTTAGTTCAAAACACAAACCAGAGATAAGACTGAATGCATGAAGTTAACTTTCCATTCCAATCCTATGTTCATAAACTTTTATGTATATGGATTCACTCAAGAACAGATGAAAGAAGTTGTAAAACACCACAAGGC
Source organism: Notiomystis cincta (assembly GCA_013398075.1). Taxonomy (NCBI): domain Eukaryota; kingdom Metazoa; phylum Chordata; class Aves; order Passeriformes; family Notiomystidae; genus Notiomystis; species Notiomystis cincta. The sequence continues at coordinate 123,291 of VZRX01001987.1, forward strand.
TGACATGAATCAACATAATTCTGCATCAGCCAGTAGTATGCAAAACAGAAGTCTGGGGTGTTTGAAACCTCATGGCACTGAGACATTTCACTAAAAATTTCAATTGTTGCTAGTCTATTACACTAAATAGCACTTTTTAGCAATATAGAACTAATTAAAATATATGAATATAGGTTAAAACACAACATTAATCATAGCTCTTCAACAAGCAAGACACAGATGTTTAAGTGTTATTCTCACATATTTTTATGAAGGCATCACTGCTGGGTAAACATAGATACCTGAACTTCTCCAGCCCAAACCCAGCCTGGAAAAGCTGCCAAATGACAAAAGCAAACACCATATTCTGCATATAAATACTTACCAGAGTGGCATGTTACAACTGTTCAGAAAATTTACCTGAAATCAGATCTTTCTGATTTGAAACATTTCTGTCTTTGTGAAAACCACAAGAATGCAAAGCACTTTCCAAAAAAAAAAAAAAAATTCCTACAAATAAGAAATTTCAGTTACCCATAAAAAAGATTTCTGTCATATTCCCATTTTTAACAGGAAGATTTTTTTACATCTATACAGGAATATGTAGTGACACAAAGTTTGTCAGGGAAGGCAGACTCACAGACCTGGAAAAAAATCACAGAGAAGCTTTTAAGCACTGAAACCTTTTACAAACTTGAAGTGGACACAGGAATTCTGAGGCTGCACAGAGGCTGCAAACAATTGCTATGGGTTTAACACAAGTATGTTCATCAGAAAGTTGTAGTGAACAGACAGGAGGAAGTGATAAGGTCTTAAATCTTGCCACACAGAGAGGGAACTGATGTTAAGTATGAACTTCAATGAATAAAATCAGCTGACTCTTGGAGAAACCCAAAACAGATGATTTTGAACCAATTGTAAGAGTGACTTTTTTGTACACAGATGAAATTAGAATTTAGATTGATCAGACCCACCATGTTTTCATTGGAGGACAGAGGAAGGGAGACAAGGGGAAGGAAAAAGAGATGATAAGGAGTTTCAGGATTTTGTTTTGCTTTGCTTTGCTTTGTTTTAAAGAGAGAACTAGATTGTTTCCACATCTTTGCAAGCCCACCAGTATTAAAAATATAATTATACTACATGAATCTCAGGTGCTGAAATGCTGGAGTTTGTGGTATTAACACCAGGGGCCAAAAGAAAGACAGCTTAGGTGATACACTTAATTTTTCCACTGAGGTTTCTGTGAGAGTTAAGGGGTTGATCCCAAATCCATACACTTTGTTAGATATTCTGGGGACATGTTTTTTTGCCAACATATTCTCTTGTTTTTACAAACACAAAAAGTATAAACTTCCAATAGCTGAAATAATTCAGTTTTAATCTGGACCTCCAGGCAATTTCCTAAATACATGTTTTATCCTCATGACTGGCACACATAGCCTTGCACATGCAAACAGCTCAATTGAAAGGAGTGATATATCCTCAGTGGGGAACAAATAGATTTGTGATATTGGGTCTGGAAGAAATATTTCCCCAATTCTGTGGCCTTTAATTGAAGGCTCTTTAAAGAGCACTAAATCATTTATTTTATCTCTTGGAATAGATATAAATGCTTATAAAATATCTTGTCTGTAATTTGAAAAAAAATGTGAAATACCCATTTAAAAAAATTATCTAGAAATAGGTTATAAAGCATAAAATACGTTTTTTCTGTATTTTCTCTTTATATTGAAATCTTTGTTTTAGAATAATTAACACCTAATTAGAATTGAGACTACAGAAAAAAAAAACCAAAACACCAGAAACAATTAAATACGAGCTTTTACTTTTCAAGTTGACAAATGCATATTATGGCTTCATTAGCTACAAATGCTGTAAGAGAATTGAGTTTTTCCATATGTGTGACATTTTGAGACATAGAAATCACTGATGAATCTCTCTGGATCAGCCAATGGCCAAAGCACTCTGGAAGACTCTGGATGACCCAGGAGTTATCATCACTCTGTGACTGACATCGTGGGGCTGTCTGGCAGCACATCTCAGAGCATGCATAAAAATGGCAATTTAAGGATGCCAAGCATCCAAAGTAAAAAGCATCAGGCATTGCTCTGGCATTGCTAAAAACTTCGTTGTGGTGTGTTGGCTCTTCACTCCCTCCTCTGCCTGGCAGTATGGGACTGTTTAATCTGCCAGTGGTGCAACCAAGGTTCAGCAGAAAATGAAAAGCTCTTCACAGATAACTCTGCTTCCACAAGATTTGCACGAAAATTTGAGGAGTGCCAAGGCCATCAGAATGACCATTCATATGCATGGCTAGGCATTGTGTCTAATTTTACTGAGTTTATTTATTTTCTAAATCACTTTGGGGCATAGGCTGGTATAAATGCAAGAAATTCATATAATGAAACTAAAATTTTATGCCGAGGAAAAATGCCAAAATTCATAACCATTCCCCCAGCTAAATTCTACTTTGCCTGATTTTCTGAATTAAGTGGTGGTAATTTTGTGCCTAATATGCATTCCTAGTTAACATGCTTGTCTCTATAAATTCTGTAATTGGTTATTCAAACAAGGCAACAGGCATATTATACATAATTGGCGTGCACAATTACCTCATTTGCATCAGCAGTCACTGTAATTTCATGTCACACTGATTATGCATGAAATCATGAGTATATCTTGGAAGACATTTGAAACCCAAATGCAAAACAGAGGCACAACATAAGTTTTTAAATCAATAACCCTTTTCTTTCACCTTTAAAAATGTTTTCCTTCCATGGTGCTGTTCTGCATTCTTGTGCATTTACTTCTGTTTGTCTATTTATTTTTTGCTTTCATTAGCTCACTGTCCTGTAATCAAGTCTGTAGAAGATTGTTAATTATTCCCATGAATAATTCCCACACTCCTCCTGTGTCAGCTAAATGGTGCTTGTGTGCTTCCATGTGAGTTCAAAGAGACCTAGCATTTTCCATAAGTGAAGGCTGAAGTGTTTTCATCCAGGCATGGCTACCTTCTGTAGAAGAAAGTTTTCTCTAAACATAGTTGATATTTTTGAGGACCATGTATTTGGCCCTCCCAACTACTGACATTCTTATTTCTATCTTTTTTTTATTAAAAACCATTTAAATCTGTTCTTGCAATTATAGCTTAATTTTCTCATTTAATAAAATCAGAACTTCAGAGAAATTGACATTTCAACTTTGAAAGCTTTACAGTTGGTGATTTAAATGCTGTAAAATTTATTACATATAAGTTTAAATAATGCTTTATGTATGAATTTTGTTTGCTAGTTGAATATATATAATAAAATTTTTTAAAAAGACCAAACCCCTTATTGATGGAATGAAAGACAGGACAAAAACAGAGGGCTAGAATAATTTAACAAGGTGAAATACAGATAACTGGGGCTTTGCTAGTGTTGCTAAAATGGGAGAGGTGGAGCTGATCCTGCCTTTTCAATGCCTGTGCCTGGCTGTATCATGCTTTTTAGCTCAACTCTGCATGAAATCAAATGTTAATTTTAAAAATTTATCTGGTTTTCAACTTTTCAGCACTGAGGTATCCAAAGCCATCTTATTTCCCTGTATTCCCCAGAGCAGCCACATTTGAGATCCATGAAGTTGCTACTCATTAGTCCAACATCTTAACTAGTGACAGCAGAGTATTAACTTAAGTAGATTCCACGTTCTCTTGAGGAGTTTGTGGAGGACTTTATCCCCATGCAGTTCATGTCCTCTCTCACACTCAAAAATGTGTGTTCCTGTGGCTGTGTCCTCCTGTGGAAGAGGCTCAGCCTGAAGCCTGAGTGCAGAGCTGGAGCTGCTGCCCTCGCAGAGCCGCTCCTGACCCCACACTGGACGTGGTCTCGAGAACCACTGGGCAGAGGCCGTGTCAGTGGACAGCACTGCCTCCCTCAGACCTCCCCTGCACAGCCAGAAAGAGGACTCTGTCAGAAAGTGCTTCACATCTGGTCAAACCCAAGAAAAAAATACCAGTTTTGGGTCCAGTCTGTGATGCTTACAGTGCAGAGTCTGTCATCTGAAGGCACTTGAGCACAGACAGTGACTCCACCTGCTATGAGACTTCTTTCACTTGCTGTGTTTGGGTAATTTACAAATGTAAACCAACTCTAACACGTGGGAGTGAGACAGGAGGGCAAGTTAACTGCCATATTAGACTTCCAGGAGAGCAGAGGCTATTAATTATGCAATATTCTGAGGGGCACTTTTGAAATCTGATTTCATTGGATCCAGAAATATGAACTACAAATGTCTGATTCATCCCAGGGTAAAATAATAAAATATATGAGTATGTTCATATGTCTACATAGCAATAATCTGTCGTGGGAAATGGTTACACATGTATTTATGCATCTATTTATATAGAAGCTATATATACAGATGTGTGTGTGAGTGCACACACAGACACACATTATCAAGAACATAAAAACACTAGGAAAGAACTCAGTCTCAGGACTGACTTGAGGAAAGAACTCAATAAGATCTAAGGACAACCAGCCTCTGAGCCAAAAGAAAGAAACAGGGAGCAGAATGAAGCCCCCCAATAATCCAGCAGGAAATGGCCACTAGGAATACAGCCCAAAGCCAGGTGACACAGTTGTCTTCCCTCTGCTGTTGTCTGCAAGACACAAATAACTATTATGTGTGTTTTTGCAAACAAAAAACTGCCTTGACCTTGATACAATGTGGAAAGACAGGTGTGTAGTTCAGGATGCCTTAAAAGGTCCTAGTTTTAACATAAAGGGGAGAATTTCTCGGGTACATTATAAAAAGTGGTCATTTCATGTTTCTTTTGTGAATATTAGACAACCTTATTTTTTATATTTTAGTTAATTTATATAAAACCTGGCAAATTTTCAGTAGTTCTCATTTATTAAAACCCCAGTGAGACCCATCAGAGTCCAAACCTGCTTGCATTTATCTTGCCAGCTGCTGGAGGCTTTCCCAGCTCTTCATTGGAAGACACGATTTCCCTTGATCCCCCTAGCAATGACAGCTCTCACACCAGCCTGCTGCTATGGAAGAAGCTCTTCTCCTTCCTGGACAGCCTCAAGCAACACTTCAGAGAGCTGGGCACTTGCTAGGGTGCCTTGACTGCTTGTTTTAAGAATCACAGCAGGCTTTCATGAACAGCACTTGCTGTTCGTCAGATCGATTAGTTAGTCAGATTTGTAAAATACAGGTTAAGGTAAAGTGGAAATATGCCTGTTCTGGAGGGCACATTCAGAATAGGTGATGCTAAAATAATTGGGTGAAGAAAATAAACACTATGATCTTCCTAGAGCAAGAACAAAACTCGAAGGCCTTGTTTCTTTTTTCAGATGACACGCTCTAGTTGTGTCCAGAGGTCAGGGATCTCTGCTCCCTGCTTGCTGCTCAGGGCAGACAAAAATCTTCAGAGCAAACCTGTTCTAGATAAACTTTAACAGCTAACCTGCAGCTCTTCTCAGGCTCCTCAAAGTTTTAGCATGATTCAAAAGCCCTTCCCTGGCCTTATACCCTAGCAAAACCCATTAGTCTTCAACACCCTGGAAAATTAGGAATTGTTGCCATCTGTAGCAAATGCCTCTCATGCAGTGCATTGCAGTTTTTGCACAAAAGGATCTGTTTGGTTTTCCTTGGCTCAGTTAGGGGTACAAATCCACCACTGTAACTAAGCTGTATTTTTTTCCTGAGACCAATATAAGGAAATTCTGTGCCCTGCATATTTCTCCTTCACAGTTCCCTACTCTCATATTCTGATTCCTGCACTGCCCTGTGACTGATCTAAAATATTTGCTGATTTTAATCTTAATTAAATTCATTCAATCCTTGATTTTAAGGTCAAGGGAACACTGTTCAAATATCTTTGACTTTATCATATTTTGTGCAAGAATTAGACTCAAGAGCACTAAAATATATTTAAACAGTGATTGCAGTCTGGAATTTTTTAGGACAGTGCCAACAACAGTGGTGGAATGTGGGAGTTTTCAGGAGTAGAAAGTTCATGAGAGATTTAATCTGTTATGAAACTGAGAATGAACTGTTCAGTGTATCACAGGTTCACAGAGGTCAGTTCCAAGTACCAGCTTTGCAGTTCTTTCTGTGAATGAATTTAGGCATGTTAGAGATGAAAAGTGATGATTCTCAGTCAAAGTTCATGTGTTATAAGAATTGTAATGATATGAGAAAGCAAATAAAAATTCTCAATAAGAAAATACCAAGAGAGATCAGTTTCAGTTCAAAAATTAAAATCCTATGTTTCCAAAATTACTTGCTCAGTAGTTTCAAAGAACGGTATTTTTAGTATGCTGTAATTTTTGGGCAGCTTTTTCTTACCTAAAAAATATATAGAAATCAATGCAATAAACTGTCTGAGGAATGAAATGAGTATGGTACCTGTGTCTTTCAAATAAAATACTTGAGACAAGGATTAAAATGCTTTTCATAGATAAGAATCTGCAGTCATCACAGTATGTCCTGAGATTATTGACCACTCAATCTAGCATTGTCCTATTATGTTCACTTTTTTTAAAAAAAGTTTTGTTCCAGATGCCACAAGCTTTTTCTGTTAAGTTGAGCAGAGACATTAAGTGTGGAAAGCATTTAGCCTGTTTCAACACACCCTCCACCTGGCAAGCTTCTGAAATACCAACATATCAGCAATGGGTAAAATCTGGTGGTGTTTGGCTTTTTCAAGGCTATGTCAGTGCATGTTGAAATTAACCTCTCACTGGAAGGCTATGAGCATTGGTTAGCTGGTGCAGTCATGCAAGAGCCTGCAGGAACAACCTGTCACTTGTCCTTTTCCAATGAATATCCCAAACAGTTGTAAACAACAAAATAGACCTACTTCAATAATCTAATTTGACTTACAATGTCAAATTTGGCACTCAACTGCAAAAAAATCCAACAACTGCATTTAGTCATTATATATGAAAGTTACTGCATTCATAAGAAACTAAAAGTAGTATGGAAAAAAAGTTCTTAATGTTCTTATCTTACTTTCAGTATCTCCTATATAACTGCATGTGCAGATGCTTCTCCGGAAGAGCTCTTAAACAGAATCCTTATCTCCTCCCCATCACTGTCTGCAGCAGTCGGGGCAGGAGGGGGAGGGAAGCCAGGTGGAAATCCCAGGGTGCATTTCATGGAGTTTCCTGGCCGTTTGGGACTCAGCAAGAGCCTTCAACACCTTCAGAGAACATAAGCATGAAATCAGTGCCTGCCTGGTGTCCCACCTTCTTTGTGCCCTGGAGATGGTGCTCATGTTGCAGGCAAAATCCTTTTGTCTGTCACCTGCTTCTCTTGCAGTCTCATCCCTCACATGTCAGTCACCCTTGGGACAGTTTCTACACTCTACAAACACAGAAACAAATCAATTCGAAATCTTATTCTTTTACTCCTGTGTCCTTCTTAGCTTTCACTGAAGCCAGGTTTCACATGAGCTTGCTAGATGAGAACAGAATGCCACTATGGATTCCAGGAGCTGAAAAGGTGACAGTGACAGCCAAGAATTTCTGCAATAGAGAGGTCAGTGCATGGTGTGTGGGACATAAAAGTTGATTTTCAGAAACAATGCTATTTCTCTCATGATTTGAAAGGCAGGCCAGGATTTCCACAATGCAGCCCCAGATGGCAAATAATTTATGGGAGAGGCTGTGATCCAGCTTTGAAATTGTTATTTAACCATCAGACCTTCTCCATTCATCCTGTGATTTCTAAGAGGTGTTCCACCACTTTACCTTGCATGTTTTGTTGGGTGTATTCCACAGGAGTTCAGACTCAAAAAGATTAAATAATGCCCAGACATATTCCTGATGTGGTCTCCTGCACTCAGCAGGTGAGGACTCGTGGAGAAATGAGATACACAGGATGAAACAGCTTTATGGTGGGAGAAGGAAAGATTACTGGTTTTATATTGACTCCATTACTTGTGCTTTCTTTTCAATAATGTAAACACTAGTGACTAGTTTTAAGTTCCTTGTCATGTCCTGCTCTACTTTTTTACGTGTGGGAAAGATACCTAGATAGAAGGTTGTACTTTAGTAAAAGATGTTTTCTTCCAGAAAACATATTCCAAAATGAATATTTAGGTTTTCTTTTCTCCCATGTAACCCAGCATAGTTTCCTACCAATTACAGCTTATTTATCTTCAATAAGGCAGACTTTTTTCCCATATATATGTTCACTATCAGTTCCCATTGCATCCCTCTGAGCTTCTTTACCATTTTAGGGAACATGAATAAAGCAATTGTTCTAGAATGGCAGGAGCCCCACCTTTTATCAGGAAAGACCAAGGGAAGATGTGTTTGGTGTTTTGAAAAGGAATGTGCCAGAGGATTGGAAATCTCAAAAATGGTCAAAATACTCCATCATGGGAGATGGAAGCAGCAGACTTCTTCAAAGGAGAGTAACTGAAACTCACAGAAATTGTATTTAGCCTCTAATCTTTCCTAGCATTACAGGACTGTAATACTGCAATTATGCAATTACATAGTTTTATTTATTAACATATATTAAGGTATATTAAATCATGAGAATCCTAATCTTATGTAATCTTAAGGATTATGCAATCAAACGGTCTTCATAAATTTACTTGTACATAACTACTCTATCTTCTACAGATTCTTTTATAGACCAGAGGGAAAAATTTACTTTGGTCACTTTGACTTTTAATTGGAGGACCCAACATGTGATATTGACATAAGTAGATGGGAAAAGCGAAAGAGAATAGAAGTGTAAATGACTGTCAGGTTTCTGTTTGATGCAAAATACTCTCAAAATTGAGGATGCATCCCTGAATTTATAATTTCATTATTCTCTTTCCCAGAAAAAAAAAGCACAACTTGAAGAACAAAGTGTGTTATTTATTACAAATGTTTTTAAGGATACACACAGCAAGGATAAAATTTTACAAAGCAATGTAGTAAAAACTGGAACATGCACCATTAACTGGAATAATGAAAGACTTTTTCTAAATGAAATAGGTAATCCCATTCAATAAACAAATTGTTGTATACTAGCCATGATTTTTTTTCAATTATAGTATTTCAGTGCTTTATAACTTGAACTATTCATTATTAGTTCTGTAGAGGTCCTTACTTTTTTCTGACTTGTTCAAAAGATGTTGAACTTCAGCCAAAAGATTTTTTTTTTAAGTTCAGAGTTGACATTGAGAAATATTTCTTTACTAAGAGGGAAGTCAAACACTTAACAGACTCTTCCTACTAAGAGAGGTGCTCAATGCCCCAAGCCTGTCAGTTTTTAAGAGGCATTTGGACAATGTCCTCAATACCAGGCTTTAATTTCTGGTAGGCCCTGAAGTGGTCAGGCAGTTGAACTAGATAATCATTCTAACTAGGTAGGTCCCTTCCAACTGAAATATTCTATTCTATTCTATTCTATTCTATTCTATTCTATTCTATTCTATTCTATTCTATTCTATTCTATTCTATTCTATTCTAATCTGTTTTTTAAAGACTGGTTTTTTTCAGTTGCTGATAGATCATTCATGTAGATACTTTTAGATTTTTTTTTAGGAAATTATTTGAAATTTATGTGGGAGCAGTTAATTTCAGTACCAGACATTAATAAAGAGAAGAACATCCATTGTGCAAAGCACAAGATTCATTCAGCAGCAGGTCGGTGTCTTCCTCAGCCTTCCTTTTATACACTTGTTTACAAGTTTTACACTTGTTTATAAGTTTACTTATACACAAGTTTATACACTTGTGGATCCTCTTGTTGCCTTTCACATCCTTTAACAGATTCAACTCCATGCTGGCCTTGACTTCTCTAACCCTGTCCTTGAAAGATCAACCAGATTCCACCTCTTGTGTGTGGAATGCATTTCATGTCTGATTTTAGGCAGGAGCTCCTTGCTCATCCTTGAAGTCTGCCTGCCATCTTCATTTGGTTTTTTATCTTCACTTCTTTCTTGTCACTCATAAAAAAGACTGGGAAAGGCCAAACCATGATGATACAAGGACAGATCACCAAACAACACTTTTTGAAGTGATTGTACAAGAGTGTGAATTTAAAAAATGCCAGGAACACTTGAAGATTTCTCCCCTAATCTTTCCCCATGGGTAGAAGATGTGTCCGAAGTGTAAAGATTTTTACACATGCACTTTGCAGCATATTAAAACAGGGAATCAGGTTCTCCTGTCACAACAATGGGCTGCACTTTCTCAAGCTGGCTAAACTGATTTATCATGGAGTGATGGGACTCACTACTTTATATAAGTGGTTCACTTTATCCCACTCACTCAAAGCACACTGAAATCACATCCTGTTAATGCTAAAAATTAAAAGGGGTCATTTCTGCAAAAAGAGATAATCTTGCTATTTTTCAGGACTTTATGTGGAGGCTGTTAGCAGGGCCATGAATAAGTAAGTAAAAATCAATGAAAATTACTCACAGATTTGATTGCTTTGACTCTAAGTGAAGAAAAAACTAATCTGGGGCAATTTGCTTTGCTGAACTATGTGGCGATCCAAGACCCATTTAACACCACCAATGAAATAATAGAAAGGGGAATAAAAAGAGAGGAAGGAAGCTGATAAAAATTAGCAAGAGTGCTGGAGGTTGCAGCTGGCAAGTGCAGCCACCCGAGAGCTGCTGCTGTGGGTAGAGGAGCTGGAAGAGGGCCAAGACCTGCTTGTGTGGTTTGACCCAAAATGAAAAATGAAGTTTAAAGGGATTTTTAAAATTCACTTGCATTACTTGCATTTTTCTCATTCTCTGTGTGTCTTGCTAAGAATTTTCTCTTACAGCAGTCAGTATCGGAAGCCCTGGCTGCCACTTTTCAGCTCACCCTCACCATTTGCATTCCCTATTCCTGCATGAAGTCTCAGGATGGTGTGTTGGTTTGCCCTGGCACAGTTTCTGGTAGCAGAGGGGCCACAGAGATGGCTCCTGTGAGAAGCTGCTGGAAGCTTCCACCATGTCCAGCAGAGCCAAAGGCTGATGGCTCTGGAGATGGACACGCTGCTGGCCAGGACTGGGCCAGTGAGAGCGGTTTGTAATGCCCCTGTGATGACAGATTTAAGAAGGAAATCAAAACAAAGTCAGGAGGGTTTTGCTGCTGGTCAGAGAAGAGGAGGAGGTGAGAACATGCGAGGGAAAAAAACATGGAGACACCAAGGTCAGTGGAGAAGGAGGGGCAGGAGGTGCTCCAGGTGCCAGAGCTGAGATTCCTCTGCAGGCTGTGGTGCAGCCCATGGTGGAGCAGCTGTGCCCCTGCAGCCCCTGGGGATCCACAGGGAGTGCAGAGATCCACCCACAGCCCGTGGGGATCCACAGGGAGTGCAGAGATCCACCCACAGCCCATGGAGGAGGTGCCCATGCCGGAGCTGTGGATGCCTGGAGAGGCTGGATTCCAGTGGGAGACCTGGAGGAGAGAGGGCCCTGCTCCCAGGCTGGAGCAGCCTCTCCTTGGAGGATGCACCCCGTGGAAGGAGAGCCCCACACCACAGCAGTTTTGGGAGGGCTGTGTGCCCGTGGGGGAGCTCACATTTCAGCAGTTTTGGGAGGGCTGTGTGCCCCTGGGGGAGCTCACATTTCAGCAGTTTTGGGAGGGCTGTGTGCCCGTGGGGGAGCTCACATTTCAGCAGTTTTGGGAGGACTGTGTGCCCATGGGGGAGTTCTCCAGGCAGCAATTCTGGGAGGGCTGTGTGCCCGTGGGGGAGCTCACGGAGCTGCAGGTGCGGTTTGGCTGCAGCTCCTGAATGTGGCCCCACGCTGGAGAAGTTCCCACAGAAGTGTCTCCCGTGGGAGGGACCCCACGGCCTCACAGGGGATGGACTCCTCTCCCTGAGCAGCAGAAGAAAATCTCAGTGATGAATTGACCAAACCCCCCTGCCTCATCTGCCTGTCCTGTCGGTGGGAAGGAGGGAGGGGCTGGGGAGAAGATGTTTGAAGGGCCTATTTTACTTCTCATTATCCTCCTCTGACTGTGTTAGTAATAAATTCACTTTTGCAACTTAAGTTGAGCCTGCTTTGCCTCGAAGAGTTTCTCCCAGTCCTTATCTCACTCATGAAACATTTGTTAACTTTTTTCCTTCTCCCTCCTCTGCCCAGCTGTGACAGGGGAGAGTGAGCAAGCAGCTCTTGTGGTGCCTGGCATTTGGCCCAGAGTCAAACCATGACAGATGGATCTTGTTTTCTCAGGCCAAACAATCCAACACTCCACTGTGTGTGAGCCCTGAAGAGGGGTCACATTGTGACAATGCTCTGTCCTTGTCCTCTTGAGAGTGATGACCCAGAGGACATGGGCAAGTTACTCAAGCACAAGTGTGCAGGCAGGCAGAAAAAATCTTCCAGAAGAACAGATCCTACGGTATCACTCCAAGATTTTCAGTTCTTGGACTAGGATCATGAAAAGAATCAAATCAGGTAATCAGAGCTGGCTTCCAGTAAACAGAACCTAAGGCAGGTGGTTGGGCCAATATCTGCCTGCATGGGGAGAGGTGGGAGGTGCCAAAGCCCTACATCCCTCTAGTGCTAAATCTGATATTTCTCTCAGCAGTAGCAAAATTAGCTCATCAGCTAAAACAAGCAGTTTGTTTGACCTAGATGTCATTTTTATTCCCCAGGACCTCAGCCCTAGGTTTGGGTTCCAAAGCAGTAAAAAGAAAAATTTTGTCTGACTTTTTTTGTTTTTTACTTCAGTATACAAAAAAGAAGACACAACTGGTGGAAGTGATAATTTCTTGTGGTACCAACATACATGGTAGAAGGAAAAGGTGAGTAAAAATGTGGTGTTGTTTCTTCAGAATTAGACCTTGTTTTAGATGTAGTGTCTCAAAATCAAAATAATTATAATCCATAAGGTATTTTAGGTATCTTTCATTTGTTTGTTGTCTTCCTCTATCCCTTCCCTCCTAACCTTAGGAGCTCTGCAGTCCAGTGTGTTTTACCTGTGTGAATAGCAAAAAGGGACAAATTTGGCTCCATCACACTCATATGTTCTCTAAGGATAGGTAAGACTCAATTTTTAGAAGAAAAATGTGGTTTTCACCCAAATAGGGTCATGCAGGAGTTGCCATGTCCTGCAGAACCAGAGGATTTAGGATCTCTGCTTTTGCTTATCTCACTGACTTTTGCAATGCTGACTCTGGAAAACATGAGTGATACTAGCCTTTCATTAACTATCACCTATGACCTAGTTTAGTATTTCACTTTAGTGCTGCTTGTTACTTTAGTCCCGGAATTAATGACTCCCTGGAGGAACTTGATCAAAGCAGGGACCAGACAGTTAATAAAAAGCTGTATGTATGTCAGACAGTCGTGCTGGAGTTTCCAAGAATTACTGAGATTTGAAGGGTCTTCCTGGGACATGCAGGCTTTGATGATGTGACAAAGCTGAGAAAAGTCTCATTGGACAAACAATGCTGTTGGGTTTAGAAGGACAGTGAACATTTTAGGTACAGATCTGGGAGGAATGGAAACAAGCCTAAAAAAATTATGGCAGCACTTCTGGGTGTATTCTCAGCCATCCATACCTAGTATCAGGCATGGCAGTCAAGATCTACTCCTGAGAAATTTGAAGCAAAATGTAGTTCAGAGGTCTCTGGCAATCAACATGGTCTCTGTGCCCAGGGCACTTCACATGAACCATGGCTAACTTGATCATCTGCCCGAGAGAGCCCCTGTGTGAGAAGAAGGTTACTGTATATTTTCTGATGCAAGCACAGAAAAAGCTCAGGACCAGATAGGAAAAAATTATCTAATTGAGAACTCTCTGGATGGCAGATTCCAATGGGTCATAATCAGTGCTGCAGGGTCTAGTTTGGAGGCCTGTCACTAGTAGTGTCCCTCAAAGTTCAATACTAGGCCAAATACTGTTTAACTAATTTATCAATGACTTGGATAAAGGAGTAGATGCCTCCTCAGCAAATTTGCTGATGACACAAAGCTGGGAGGAGTTGCTGATAACCCAGAGGGCTCTGCAGCCCTTCAAAAGGACCTCAGCAGGTTGGAGAGATGGAAAAGAACTGTCTGAAATTCAGCAAAGGCACCTGGGGAGGAATAACCTTGGGCGCCAGCACAGGCTGGGGCTGACCTTTTGGGGAGCAGCTCTGCGAAGAAGGACCTGGGGGATCCTGGA
>VZRX01001989.1:6785-17679 GCA_013398075.1 Notiomystis cincta
CCCCCCCCCGCCGTGTCCCCCCTCTCCCCCACCCAGCGCCACCTGCGGAGCCCAAACCTTCACCTCGGCGCTGGAGCCGGGCCGCGGGGCGGGCAGGGCGGCAGGACCGGGCAGGGCTCCGTTCCTCCTCCCCGGGCTCTCCCTCTCGATGTCGAGCACTGGGAAATGGCTGCCTTTTCCCATGGGAAGCTCAAAGCCAGGATGCTCCATCCCTGGGCAGGTGGGTGCTGTGGCCGCTGTGGGGGCACCTGCACAGGTGGGTGACACCTCCACCGAGGAGCATTGGAGCCACCACAGTGGGCACTGCCAGCCCCGGGTGTCCCCAGCACCCTCCTGAGCTCCATTAGGGTCTCAGCAGGGCTCTGGGGGTGTTTTAGGAATTCAGGAATTTAGGAATGACTCATGGGCCCCTCCTGGCTGTGTCCCAGCCCCACATTTGGGGGTCACACACCCTGATCTGCTCGAGGGTCCCAGGTCCAGCTTTCAGGGCTCCTGTGCCCCAGGTGGACTGGGGAGGGATTTGTGGATTATGGATGAGCAAAAGGGATTTGTGGTGGTGATGGGCAGTGAATTGGTATCAAACCAGCTTTTGAGGAGCCCAGAGACAGAGAGGGCTGAGGGCAGACCTACCCCATTTACCTCCCAGGCCTGAGGACAGAAGCTTAGGGGGCTGCAGGGTCCCCATCCATCGTCCCAAAGCTGCCAAATCCATCTCCCAGTGGATTTGGGGGGTCAGGGTGTTGTGCAGACCCAAGAGAGGGGGACACCCTCATGCCACCATCCCAGAAGGATCCCTGAGGGCATCAGGGCATTTTTCTCCAGTCACAGACCCCACACGGCCCTGTCTGTCTGTCTGTCCCCACCCCCGTGGCCACTCCCTGTCCCCGTGGGGACACCAGAGATGTGGCAGGAGTCGCTGGGAGAGGAGTGTTTACATCGGGTGCCTCCAAACCCCCTGCAGCATCCCAGCCGCCCTCCCCCTCGGCAGCAGCTCCTCTTGAGGTTTGAGGTGACATCCTGCCTTCTGCCTCTCGCTGAGGGGGGGCACCCTGCCCTGGGGGGCCCTGGAACCACAGAGGCAGTGCAGGCAGGGCTGGGGGGGCAGCTCCCCCTGCCCAGCTCTGGCTGCACCCAGGAAAATGGCAATTACCCAGTGCAATGACCCCCCACCCTCCTTGCACGGCTTGTGGGGTCAGGGCTCACAGATTCCTTGCCTGAGCACCCATCCCTGTCTCCTTCCACTGTTCTGGGGAAAACCACGCCAATATTTGGGTTTATAAACCACCAGGCACAGAAAACAGCAAAGTCTGAATCCCAGTGACAGCCTGCTGAGGGGAGGTTGGAGCAGCTGAAGCCTTTTGCATCAGGGCTTTATTCTGGAAGCGTGTGCAGGAGCAGGATTAGGGATAAACACCAGGCTGTGCCCCACAGCCCATCCTGGCAGCCCCACAGCCCATCCTGGCTGCCCTACAGCCCATCCTGGCTGCCCCACGGCCCATCCTGGCTGCCCCACGGCCCATCCTGGCTGCCCCATGGCCCATCCTGGCTGCCCCAAGGCCCATCCTGGCTGCCCCACAGCACGGCATCCACAGGACCTGGGCACCTGCAGAGCTACAGCACAGCCAAAAACCAGAGAAATGGGGGGAAACAGAGACAAGGATGGTGCCCAGCAGCTCAACCTCTCCTTCCTGGGATGCTGGGAGATGGAGGGGGGCTATGGGGATGGGGGATGGAGGAGGGACTGAGCACTGGGAGCGCTCCCTGTTCCCCTGTATGGAGCAGATGCTTCCCCCACGTGTCTCTCACTCCTACGAGGAGATCGTGGGGCTGTGCCTGAGTGATGTGGGTGCCCCACAGATGTAGTGTGGGTGTCCTGGCAGGGGTGTCCTGGCAGGGGTGTCCTGGCAGGGGCTCTGTGGGTGTCCCACGGGTGCTGTGGGTGCCCTGGCAGGCCGGAGCAGGGGAAGCTGAGGCACTTGGCACTGCTCCCACTGCAGCACAGCTCGATGCAGAGATAAGATAAGGTGTCTGAGGCTGCCAGGGGAAACTGAGGTCACTGCAAACCCCAGCAGGTGAACATGTCCCCGCAGCCCCAGGTTACACACACAGAACCCCAGACTGCTTTGGGCTGGAAGGGACCTTAAAGCCCATCTTGTCCCACCCCCTGCCATGGGCAGGGACACCTTCCACTGTCCCAGGGTGCTCCAAGACCTGTCCAAGCTCTCCAACACTCCCAGCAATGGGGCAGCCATAGCTTCTGGGAGCACTCTGTGTATCTCTGGGCAACATCCAGATGTCTGTTTTCATTTTAGGCAGATTTTTGTCCCTTCACTCATCTCCTGCTGTGATAAACTGGCACCTTTTCCCAGTGCCAAGTGTTGAGCAGAGCTGATGGCAGGGCCAGGGCATTCCAAGCTGCTTTTTGCCTGGTTTTGCTCAAAATCTGAGCAAGATGCTCTGTGGGAGAGGGGCAGCTTTTGGGGCAGGCAGGATTTTTGTATTTCACGGTTTCAGCAAGGGGCTGAGGGCTTTCCCTGGGGTTGGTGAGGAGCTGGGCTCTCAAGGCAGCTCCCAGCCTGTCCCAGTTCCTGTGTGCTCCTGCCAGTGGTACCCCTGGCACTTCCTGGGGCTGGCAGGGCTGGCAAATCTGTCCCCAGCAGCTCCTGGGCATTCTCCAGTGCTGCCAGTCGTGAAAAGCTTTGGAAGCAGCTCCAAAAGCCAGTCCAGGAATGGCAGTGCTGGGTCTCGGCCACATGCGTGGGCAGCCAAAGTCACCTTTCTGCTCCTTCCTCTCCCATCTCCAAACGTACATTTTTCTTCCTTAAGCTCCTCATTTTAAATAAAAATGTCATGAAACCCCCCTGACTCCTTGAGCTGGAGCTTTTGGGAGACCTCAGAAGAGGAGAAAACTCCTGGGTGTCAAAAACCTGGGGTGGAGGCGAGGCCAGGGGCTGCCTGTGGGAACGAGAGGCACATGTGGGGTTTAATAAAGGTAAAAGCCCCTTTCACACGCCAAGGTCTCCTCTCCCCCTCGGAGGATGCTCCCACAGCCCCCCCGGATGTGGGTTTGCAGGGAGCAGGGTGGGGAGGGGCTGCAGGAGGTGGGGGAGGCCCTGCAGCCGGATTCGAGTGGGAGCCGCCTGACAGATGGGGCTGCCCTACATTTCACGAGTGGCTGCCGTTAATCTGCTTCCTGCACCCTCCCCCAGCCCACCTCCCTGCAGCTCGGGGCTCCCCTCTGCCAGGCCGGGGGGTGGCAGGGCCCTGTGGGGACACAGCCTGAGGCTCACGGAGCAATGGGGGTCACCAGGTGTCCCCAGGCTTTGGCAGGGCTGCTGGGAACCCACCAGCTCGTGGCCAGGGTCACGGCATCCTCCTCTATCCTAAATGTCCCCTGGCCCTTGGCACAGCCCAAAGCCCAGCCCTGGGGTGCTCACGTCCCCTCCTGACCCCCCCTGCTGACAAAGTCCTGGCCACAGCTGAGGGCAGATGGGTTGTGCTGCTGTGCCCCTTTGCGTGCCCAGGGCTGACCATCTCTTCTTCCCCTTCCCCTTCCCCTTCCTCCTTTAGTGTCCCTTAACCCACCTTTGGATTTCCCCCCATGTCCCCTCTGTGCCCCCTCTTCCCCAGACCCTGAATGTAGGGGAGGGTTTGCCAGGGAGGGCTTCAGCCATGGAACAGGCACCCCTGGCCAGGCTGCTGCTCCACTGCCCAGTGCCACTGCCCTGGCAGCAGCCTCACTCCCTGCCCTGGGGACAGGGCACAGCCTGGGGACACTGCTGTGCTCCCCCTGGCCACGGCAGTGCTGCCAGCTCAGCCCTGCCGGCCGTTCCTGCTGCTCCTTGCCCTCTGCAGTGACGTGAGCTCCCGGGGGGCCGCCTCCAATTCTACCAGGACTGCTGGGCTTGGTTCCCCCCACGCAACATCTCGGCCTGGGGAAGTGAGAGAGAAGTGATGCCATGGTGGGAGGACACGGCAGAGACATCTGCAGCTGTGGTGAGGATGGGCAAGAGCTGGGACATCTACAGCATCCCCGTGCCCAGCCCTTCCCGGGAGAGAGGACGGGATTTGGGGCTGTCCTACAGCTGCAGCCCCCAGCACCCTCTGGGGCAAGGTGATGTGGGGTTGTGTCCCCAGGAGAAGCACACCCAGCCCTGAGCCCTGGCTGGGGAGATGAGCCATGAATTTAGGTCACTCAGGAGTTGCTCCAGGGGAGTTTTCAGCACCAAAGGTTCTTCCCCCCGAGGGTGCTGGCACTGCCCAGGCTCCCCAGGGAATGGTCCCAGCCCCGAGGCTGCCAGAGCTCCGGGAGCGTTTGGACAGCGCTGCCAGGGATGGGCAGGGTGGGATTGTTGGGGTGTCTGGGCAGGGCCAGGGGCTGGACTGATGATCCCTGAGGGTCCCTTCCAGCTCAGGATATTCTGGGATTCCACCCATGCCAGAGTCACACGCAGTGGGACAAGGACAAGGTGCAGTGTGGAACAGGACAGAGGCAGAGTGGATGTTCCCAGTGCCAGCAGGGCTGGGTCCAGCACTGGGAAGGCAGATGGGGCAGGCGGTGCCCACACCACCCCTGGGCTGAGCCCATGAGAAAGGAGGATGGAAAATGGGGCTGAGATGGAAAACTGGGCTCCTCTCTCCTGGCTGAGCCCTCTCCTGCTGTAGCAGAGCTGTCACCAGGGTCTGGTGAACCTCTCCCATGGCTGAGCCCCACGGACTGGGGACAGAGCCTGGAGCAGGGACTCACCTCACTGAGTGGTTTCTGTTACTCCTCAAACGAAGCTGAAACTTGACATTAGATCACAAAACCCACTAAGGGAAGAAATCTGGGGAGGGAAGGGAAATGCCCTGTTGGATCCCAGAGAGGCACCATGGTGTCCTCTCCTTCCCCCTGAAGCAAAGGCGCAAAGGCCACCGTGGTCCTGGTGTCCCAGGGCTTGGATCAGCTCCACTTCAGGGCACATTTGCAGCCTGAAACTTCCTGATCCTTTTCCCCTGGAAGGATGGATTCACTGAGCTGCTTTGCTTGAAGAATCAGGAAAAGTGCCCCAAGAATGGCACACTCACATCCCAGTGGCATCCAAAACTCCAACTCAGCCAGACAAAAACTTCCCACCTCCTCCCGTCCCTTCCTCACTGTGGGGCACCCACCCCTGCTTAGGGACTTTTCCAGCTGGCAGGGAATACATGGGCAGCCCTGGGTGCTGTCCCTTTCCTTGTGCACGGGCAATATTTACCCTCAGGTTTGACAGCTGCCCTCACACCCTGCTCTTTTCACCTGTGAAGGGGCTGAATGCCCCATCTGACATCTTGGACAGCCTCTGTGGGCAAGGTTCCTGTCCCTGTCCCCTGCTCCATGTCTAACTCCTACGACAGCTGTCTCCTTTCCTCCATCTCTCACTTCTCTTCTCCCCCTTCCCTCCTCTCCTTCCCCGTGTCCCCATCTCCTTTCCCAGAGCCTCCTGCCTGTGCCTCTGCTCAGACCAAGTTCCCTCAGCAGGTTCTCTCACCCCTTTTTAAGTTTCTCTCACCACAAGCTGCCTCAGCCAACCTCCACCCCACGCCCTAAGGGGGGAACACGGTCCCACCGGGCCACCCGGGGCACCCCTGGAGATCCCCGGGCCTCGGGGGTGGGGCTGAGATGGTTTCTGGGGGCGAGGGCGCCTTTTCTTTCCATTCCGAGGAGATTCCCCGCCCCCTGAACACGCACGGAGGGTTTCCTGCCCGTGGGCGGATTCTATCTTGGGCTGCAGCCGCGCCAGGGGACCCACCTGGGGCCGGGGATGCCGCGTTTCCTCCTCCACTCCATTCCCAGGGCGCTCTCATCACCCCAGCTCATTTTTTTTGTCGATTTTAAGGCCGTTTTCCAAGCCCCCCAGGCAGGATCAAACTCCCCAAGCAGTTCCCCAAGGATCCCCAGGCTCTGCTGTGCCCTCTGGGATGATCTCCCACTGCTCAGGGAATATAGAGCAGAAGGACCTGGTCCTCACCTGCGTTGCCCAGGGTGGGATTTCTGAACAAGCAGATCACCTGAGCGTGACCATTTGGGGACCACTTTCTCCTGAGCCCTGGCTGGGGTGCACTCCCCAGAGGTCCCATCAGCAGCCTGCAGATGAAGGGATTAGGGGTGATTATGGTGGCTGGGAGGAGGATGAGCAGCACCGTGGTGGCCCTGGGAGGTGGCCCTGGGAGGTGGCCGGAGGGCCAGAGCAGTGTTGTGATGGAGCACTTCTGTGTTTTTCAGCACTGCACAAAACACAGGGTTTGCTCTCAGAATTCTCTGGTGAACTCTCCAACAAGCTGCCCCGAGGTCTCTGACGTGGGGTTGAGGAGTTTCCATTGCAGCTCTGTCCGGGCTGGGCCCCCCTGTGTGTCCCGAGTGAGGATTCCAGGCCTCCCCCAGGGCCGCTGTGTCCCCTCGGTCCCACGGCTGCTCCACAGGGACGTGGCCCTGCCTGGCAGGTGCCTGTGGATGCTCAGTGGCCATCCCAGTGTCCTTTCCTTGGTTTCCCCAGCTGCAAACGGGGCTGGGGGCTGTGCAAACCCCCTGGGCAGGGTCTGGAGGAGCAGTTCACACCAGGGCTGTGCCCTGCCCAGCCCCGGGGCCCTGGGGACACAGTGGCCCTGGGGACAGAGTGGCTCTGGCCATGTGCAGCCCTCAGTCCCACTCAGCCAGGCCCAGAGCCCGATGGAGGGGGGTGTCCTCCCCGGAGTGCCGGTGACAGGGACCCCCGGGGTGGTGGCAGTGGGGGAGCAGAGCCACTGGTGTTCCTGCTCTACGCTGTGCCCAAAGGAAGAGAGGAAGAAGAGGGCCCCTGATGCCTCCTGGCAGGGAGGACAATGAGGATGATGATGCTCTCAGCATCACTTCTGTCCCCACAGCTGGAAGAAAAGGAGCAAAATAGGTTGGAGAAAGGGATCCATCCCTGTCACCAGTGTCCCTCAAATGCCCTGTGGGGCAGCCCCAGCAGGCAGGGATGAACTGGGATCTGTGGTGTGTCTCCAGAGTGTCCCATGGGTGATAGTGACTGTCAGAGTTGGAACAGTGGCAGAGGCTGCTGGTGACCAATGGCACCTGAAGGGAGGACAGCAAGTGAAGTCAAGGGTACTTCTGGGGAGCTGCTGGTGGCACATGCTCACCCTTAGGTGCAGGAAGTGTCCCTGGGTGCCAGGAGGGTGTCCCAGCTCTGTGGGGGTGGCCAAGAAAGAGGGGACACCCTTGGAGGGCAGTGGGACAGTGTGGCCAAAGCAGCCAAGCCAAGCCCAAAACTTGCCCCTGCTGGGAGCCCATCCCAGGGGCTGCTCCCCATCACAGGGGCTGGGAGGGAGCTGGGGACAAAGTCGCTGTAATGTGAGAGATGGGCAGGCTTTAAAAAGAGAGAAAAAAAAAAAAAAAAAAAGAGTTCTGAGGCCTTTCTTCTCTCTTGCTGTTGTTGTTGTTATCCATAAATAATAATTAAACCACCATTTCCAGCCCAGGCCACTTGTTTTAAATTTCCTGGCTAAAGTGATGTAACAGCTGTGCGTGATGCAACGCCATGTGGAATGCATCATCCAGGAAACCAAAAACAAAATCGCCTTTCTGGCCGAGCTCTCGGCACAGCTCCTGCCCCCAGCCCCCAGCACGGGGTCCCACAGCCCCCACGTCTGGGCTGGACACCTTGATGTGCCCGTGGGACCCAGCTCTGGGTGCAGGGGGACAGCAAGGGGGGGACACAAGGAGGGGGGCAGCTCCTGCTCTGAGCATGCTGAGCTCCAGGTCAGTTTTAATTAAAAGCTTTACAAATCAAGAACTGGCGTTTTCCTGAGGACAAACAAACCTGCACAAGCTTGACACGTACCCTGGAGCAGAGGGGAGGGTCTGGTGGGCTTGTCCTGGCAGTGTGTCCCATTTCCTTCCCCTCCTCCCCCCAGTTTTGCTCTGCCCTGGGACCTCTCCACATTGGCCAGGGGGAGCCAGAAGCTGCTGGTGGCTTCAGTGCCACCCCCGTGTCCCCCAAACACTGCTGGAGGGATGGGAGGGCTCCCTGGCTCAACCCCCTCCACCTGGCAGGGTTTAACTCTCCCTTGGCTTCCCACTGCTACAGGGAAGAATAAACTCTTCGGGATGCCCGTGCCCATCCCTCTGCCCCATCCACCTGTGCCCGGTGCCAATCACCTGCCTTTGGAATGGGGCTGGCCACAGAGGACAGAGAAAGGGAAGAAAAAGAAGAGAAAGGGAAAGGGAAAGAGAAAAGGAGGAAGAAAAAAACCCCAAACAAAAAGAAAATCAAAAACCAACCCAAGGCTGCAGTGGGAAATCAGAAGTCAGAGCTGAGGCATTTCGGCAGCCGGGGCTGGAATGTCTGACTCACACTGTGACTAAATGCAAATATGAACTCAAACCTGCTCCTTAAAGTCCCCGGGATCCAGCGAGGAGCCCGAGCTCCCACCGGCCCCTTGCCAGTGGCCCAGCCTGGGTGGCTGCAGGATGGGCTGGGGCAGCGAGCAGTGCCCCTGAACGGGCGTGGCAGGGAGCCTGGGGGCACCACGGGGCTGCCACACCTCGTGTGTGCCCCTCGCTGTCCCCACGCTCAGGGCACCTCCTCGGGCTGTCCTGGTGTTTAGGGCAGGGGGCTCAGTGCAGCCTGGGTGGTCCTGGCCCATCCATCTCCTCTGGACCAGGCATCAGGTCCCGGGCTGTGGGTGGCGGTCACAGTGTCCCCAGTCACTAACACAAGGAAAAAGGGTCTGGGTCCCTGGGGTCACAGGCCATGCCCACGGAATCACAGGGTGGAAACCCAGCCCAGCTCAAAGGAAATTCCAGGGAAATGGGGACTTTGCTCCAGTGTACATATAATTTTTTTTAAAGCCTATTTTGTTGCCCAGCACTGACTTGTACTTTATTCATTTCCAGTTTTGTAAGAGGGGGTGGGAGGCTCTGAGGGCAGTGGCGAGTGTCCCACAGCTCCCACTGGGGACAGAGCCTCCCCCATCCATTTCCACTGCACAGAGGCTGAACCAGCCCAGCATTCCTGAGCTCCCCTGGCCAAGGACTGCAGCGAGCCTCCCCCAGACCCTCATGAACCACTGGAATGTGCCACGGGGACACTGACAGGCCAGGGGTGTGGTTCAGAGGCAGAACAACCTGCCCCTAAGCTGCCTTTGAACAATCCATCCATCCATCCATCCATCCATCCATCCATCCATCCATCCATCCATCCATCCATCCATCCATCCATCCATCCATCCATCCATCCATCCATCCATCCATCCATCCATCCATCCATCCTCAGGTCTCAGCCTTTCCTTCTGCACCAACAGCCCTGAAGACACAAATGGGACCTGCACCTCCTCGGTGATCTCGGTAACCTTGACTGGTTTTTGGCTCTGGGAATGGGGCCAGGACACCTCATTCAGCCCCCTAGGTCAGGCAGGTTCTGCCATGGGGCTTGTTCAGGGCTCCCCTGCCCAGGGATGGTGGTGTGGGCTCACACCCTACAGCACCTGCAGCTGTCTCCAAGGGTTCCACATGAGCAGAGTGTGGCTCTGATGTCATCACACAGAAGGGGAAACTGAAAAAGAAAAACCCAGCCAGAGGAACTGCTCCTCTTCCAGGGGAGATCACAGAGTCATGGGATGGTTTGGGTTAGAAGGAACCTTAAAACCCATCCAATTCCACACCCTGACATGGGCAGGGATGCCTTCCCCTATCCCAGAGTGCTCCAAGCCCTGTCCAGCCTGGTCTGGAACACTTCCAGGGATCCAGGGGAGCCACAGCTGCTCTGGGCAGCAGAGCTGAGGATGACATCTTGGAGGACGACCTGCTTGTGGGGGAAGCTCTCCATGCCCTCCTCTGGACAGTGCTGCCTTTGGAGCCTCCACTACAGTTTTCTCCCCTGGCATTGCCAGCTCTGAGCATTGCAAGAGTCACTGTGAAACTGCTTCATTTAAGCCACAGTTCCCAGCACTTGGGCACAACCTCAGCATTATTTTATTTATCAGCTGTGTGTTGTCAGTCTGACCAATTGTGAAGATGGTGAAAACTTCCACCCCCATCCCAAATGTTCAGGGGATGGAAACAATGAGAACTCGAGATGTTCTTGGGGCTGCCCTGTGCAGGGCCAGGAGCTGGACTCTGATGATCCTTGTGGGTCCCTTCCCACTCAGGAGGACCCAGGATTCTGTGGTTCTATGTCGCCCATGCTGTGTTTTATGCCCCTACCCCACCTCAGGAGGTGCCCAGGGGATGCTGAGGTTGCCCCTGAGCCTGAGGCTCCAGCACTTCTCCAGGTGGGGAATGTCACTGGAGCCCCTCTGGTGTCACCTCTGGGTGGATGTGTCTGCAGAGCATCCCCGTGGTGCCCCTTTGTGCATCCCCCCATTCCCTCTGCTTCCTCCTGCCCTACCAAAATAGCCTGAAATGGGAAACTGAGGGGGCCATGCTGTGAACTGCAAGAGGGAACTTCTCAGCTTCAAAAAAAAAACCCCACAATGTCAGAGGAGTTTTAAGCCTTCCTGGTTCCCCAAGAGCAAGCCTGGGGACATACTTTTTGCCATGATGCTGCAACCCACCAGGAAGGAGGCATTATTAATTACAGGCTAATTAATTATAGGCTGCAGAGCTGGGTGGAGAGAAACCTAAGGAGGTTCACCGAGGGCAAGTGTAGGGTTCTGCAGTGGGGAGGAACAGCCCCAAGTGCCAGCACAGGCTGGGGGTGACCCACTGGAGAGCAGCTCTGCAGAGAAGGACCTGGGGGTCCTGGTGGATGACAAGGTGTCCCTGATCCAGCAGTGTCCTGGGGCCTGGGGGGACAGTGGGACCTGGGGGACACCGGGAGGAGCGTGGGCAGCAGGGCAGGGAGTGATCCTGCCCCTCACTCGGCCACAGAGAGGCACATCTGGGGTGCTGTGT
>VZRX01001991.1:0-53751 GCA_013398075.1 Notiomystis cincta
TCCGAACCTCTCCGAACCACTCCTCTCCAGCAATCTGATTTTCCATGTATCCCTAAAACAACTATAGATATTGTTATGAAATATCTGAAAAAGAAAAAAATTACCCCCCACTCTTTCTGTTCTTCAGAACATAGCTTTAAACTTCTTTTTTTCCATGAATCTGGCAAAATCCTTAAAGCTATCCTGCCCTTTTAACACTTTTTAAATTGCCCGAATTTGATGCTCTGCACTGTTTCAAACTCTTTCTGAATTTAAATTTTTGCACCTCTGAGTTTTTTAGTGTTGCAAATTTTCTAGATTCTATAATACATGTTTTTGCATGTTCTTTTTGCTATGTTCTCAATGCATATGCTCAACATTTTTGCTTTTTCCTGGAAAACATCATCATGCTTTTTCCCCATTTGTTGGTATTTGTCCCTTGCTCCTTCATGGCTGTTGCACAGATTGCTATAAGGAACTGCACCTGCTGAATTCCCAAACGTTTTGAGCTTTTGTTCACTGGCTAAATCCATATTCTGACTTTGCTTCAGAGTATGCAAATGCACCTGAAATGTGAAACCTTCCTGTGCCCTTACCTTAGAACCTTAAAAGCTGGACTCATTATTTCAGCTGTCAATCCCAACTCTGAACTCCTCAATTTCCACCTCTTTAGTTAAATTCCGTGTCCCTTGCCACCAACCACACCGTCAAAACCCACCAAAGTTTTAAGCTTCACTAAATCTTGCCGAAGGCATAAGGTAAGGTGTTTCCCAGCATTTCTAAGTATACTGAGACAGGGAGGCTTTTCACAAGGCATAAAAGATAATTCCTATGAAAGAAAGAGAGTTTAAAATACACTTTCTGATGAGATTTACTGTCCTTTGGAGTAATTTTTTTTGTTGGGGTCCAATGTATATGTCTAATTCTTAATTGTTAAAAAACCACTACTTGTTCCTCTCATGTTAAGAAATAAATTTTTTAATTCTTTTCTTGTTCTTCATTTACCACAAACATTTTTGTTTCATTCCTAA
Organism: Notiomystis cincta; assembly: GCA_013398075.1. Lineage (NCBI taxonomy): Eukaryota > Metazoa > Chordata > Aves > Passeriformes > Notiomystidae > Notiomystis > Notiomystis cincta. The sequence goes on from VZRX01001991.1 coordinate 1,011, forward strand.
TAAGCATTCACTCTTTCAATTTCTTTCTACTAATTTCAAATGAAGTTTTATATTTATTCTGTCATTTTAATCCCTAACTCTATTTTGGGAATAGGCAGTAAGCAAAATCCATTTATTAACTACTGACTCTAGGCTGATAGACGTAGGGTTCAATCTTACTCAGCCATCATAAATCTCTAAAAAGCAATTCAGTAATCTGAAAATATGCATTATTATGGCTTTGTAGTAGAGATCAGAATTAGAGTGGAGAAACTTCCCAGACAGTAAATAAAAAATTGAGGAGAGTTCAAAACTAATGGGTGGACATAAATTTCCTTTTCCTTGAGTGTGGAGACACTAATAGAAGGAAAGATTTTCATATCTAGAAGCATGTATTAATATCTAAAACAAGAGATGCAGCAGCATCCAATTATCCTGTGTTTCAGGGTCACTTGTTGTCAGTTCTGAAACCTGCAGTTTCATTTCCTTGATATCAGAGTGTTAGGTATTGGTTCTCTAATTTAAAAGTTCCATTCTGATAAAAAATTAAATTAGCAAGTGTGCATAGTAAAAGTTGGTGCTACAAATTGTCTCTGTAAAGTCATAGAGAAATTAACAATTGCATATTGCATTATCTCATGTCAGGTGTTTACAGAAAATTATCTAAAAATATAATTAATTACAGTAAATGACCATATCTTGAGAGGGTCAGCTGAAGATTAAAGAGAAAGTTGTATTTACAGAATGGTACTTATTTTCAATAACACCTTCTTTAAGGCTAACTCTTGTAATTAATTTTTAAATTATTTTTCATTGAGGGTCAAGTTCTTTATACTTACTTTTATTATATATATGTATATATTTTAACTACTCTTAAGATCATTGTTTCCTATTAAATTGTCTCATTACAGTCAATGCCAGTGTTGTCTTTTGGATTCTAATACAGTAATGGTACAAATTTTGCTGCAAAGAAAATGAAAGTGATGGAAAAAAGAAAGAACCTTTGACTGTTTTACTTAGAAGAATCACTAAATAGTCATTTTAGCATTATACACGACTTTGGGAGAAATAAATAAAACCACTGATTTTTCTACCTAGATGATTCTAGGTGTCTATATTTAAGAGAATATGCTAGCTTCAATAGGCCTGGAAAGGCAAGAGAAAATATCCTAACAAACTAGGAAGAAATAGGTCTTTCTGTACAGGTCCTAAGTCTTTTCTTTTAATTGAAATATGTTGTTGCAAAATACTAATAAAAATTGCAATTAGTACTGCAGCGTTTATTTGCCCTAACCTCTCAGGGAGCTGAGTTATCATCCTAAATCCATTGTGCCCTATGGCCAGGGAAATAATTGGATCATTTACATATTTTCCAAGCTATCATAAACCACAGTTTCTGTGATCTGAAACAAAACTGAGAAAGTCTGAGGGTTCACTGCTTTTTTAAAAGGCAGCAGATAAGAATGCCAATCTGACCATCATGCTACAGTGTGATGAGGTTGTATACATTAATGGAAGTCAATCTAAAAAGAAGTAACAAATACACTTTTTCTCATTTGAGTTGCTCACTGGTCTACCTTTATTTAGTTTGAAACACAACTCTCCTTCCTGCTCCCACCTTCCAGTTCCTCTATGAGTTCTGCTAATTCCCACCAGGAATTAAGAGTTGGCACTTATGTACTTTGAAACCTTATTGAACAGTGCTGAACCATATATGAATGGAAAGAGACAATAATTCATCTTCTTGAAAACTGACTGTTGAATATTTGATGTCTTGAATAATTTCCCTGAATAGGAAATAAAGCACTAGTTTGTTGTTTTGTCAGAGGGAAAGCTAATATGATTCAAGAAAACTTGACAGATATTGTGCAATTAATCTCCAACATTTTAAGAAGGACTCTTTAATTGGCTCTTTCTCTCACCTCGCTGAGTCTCAAAAAACCCCATATGTTTTACACAATCTAACAATATTCAAGATTTTTACTTACAGGAAAATCACTGTAATCTTTGAAAACGCTTTTCTGGTGTTCTTCAGGTATTTCCTTTTAGGAGTCATAAAGCAAGGAAAGGGAAATAGCTCCTGTGATCATACCCCAAAATTACATTGGAGGGTTAGAGAAATTAAACATCTCCTGTTGCACCAATTGCTGTGTTAAGAAATTGTTGTTTCATACAGTGAAGGGGTTAATAAGGCACCAAAGACAAGAAGATAAGCTATAAAGACCAGAAAAACTAATCCTTTCAGGAATGGCAATCAGAATGAACTGTGGGAGAAGACTGTGAATAGAACTATTGGGATATAGATATGAAGTTCTTGCCTTTTTCATCTGAAAACGGAGGCTTCAGAGTGGTAGAAGCAACAATAAAAATGGCAGCCATTGACTGGGGGTGGGTGGCAAAGAAAGATAACACACAGCCTCAGTCAAATGGAGGATGCTCAGCAAAAGCAGCTTCAACAAACTGAGGTGAGAAGTCAAATTCTTTGAAAGACAAACTGGCTTTTAAAAATCAGTCATTTACAGCTGACCAGCATTCCCATTGTAAGAAATTCTGGAATTGTTCATAAGTTCCCAGAAAAATCTATTTGCTTCTCATATCTGATAGAGGAATTATTTCTTGACCAATTATCAGCAAAAGCAGTGGAAAAGATTGCTTTGAGTCTGTAAAATATACTAGTGATAGGGGAAATAAAGATATCTTCAGCTGAACAATACCCCTGCTATCAAAGTACTGAACAAGTTTTTATGAAGTCACACAAGGAAAGTAAATTTTTGTTATTAAAGGTATTTATTATTCTTTATCTGAACACTGTACAAATTTGTATCAGGCACACTAGTGGAGCTCTAATGAGCTTCCAGATAGACCCCCCAATACTTCTGTGAAAGAGGTTCAAAGAGCTTTCGAGCTGGAATTTCATTTTTCTACCATACAAACAAGAGCACCATATCTTGTGAGTCATCTGAGACAAATACAACTTTCATTGTAATGTAAACAATTTTCTACATCTGTTTATTTAGCCCAAATGGCTTTTTTGCTGTGCCCAGAATACTGAAAATCTTTTGTGCTGTCAGTCTCTTGCTGATAGCACATGGGATTAAAGCTAACAGATATGACATCAGGTTTTCTTGGACAACTCTTCTGCAAGAATGAACTTAAAGACAGCAAAGCTAAAACAGCTTGCTAATTTTGATTCCCTCACATAAAGGAAAAAGTAGATATTTTTCAATTTAAAAAGAAACTAGGTAAACGAAATCTTTTCTTATTCTCCAGAAATGGAACCTAAAATGAGGAAAGAAAAATATTCTAACAAGTTTTCTTAAAAACATCAGAAAAACAGAAACAAATGCCATATTGACAGCATGGAACATTTTAAAACAACTTCCATGGCTGCTACTGTATTATTTCTTGTACGTTCTTGACTGAAGTACAGGGTTGAGAATTTTTGTGAAGTTAAAAATTAAACTACCTCACTATAATGTAAATGTTAGACATTAAAGTTATATTAAATATTTCTAGCAGATATGTACTTAATTTGTATAACTGCTTAATATTTCCATGCATCACCTTGATTGTGTAGCCATGGAATAATTAGAAAAACTGATTTTATTAATCCAAATTGTGATAAACCTTTTCATGGGATTTGTCTGTATGCATTTTAAATACAGTATAAATCGTAGCTGCAAACCCTCATCTTGGATGTATGGAATGTCACAGAACATTATTTATTAAGAATACAGAGTTTCCTCTCAAGCAAATGTGCACTTACAAATCAGGTTAAGACAAGAAGCTTTGCAGAGAACTCAGTAGACAGTTCATTTGTCTAATAAAGGCCTGCTTGTGGGCAGGATTATGAATTGTCATGAAAAAAACAACAACAACAACAACCAGATGAAGTTTTGGAAAAAAGATATAACATGACAACAATAGCACTGGTCCTTTTAATTAATTTCACTGAGATTTCTGTATTTGCACAAATTCCTTTCCCTAATGTGTTCTTTTATATGTCTGCATATTTCATTTCATTATGTTCCTCTTGACTGTGAAGAAAACCTTTCAGAAAAAGAAGGTTTACTTTCTCAGCATGCAATATGATATTTAAGCAATATTGTTCCCATGTTTTTTAAGTAGGCTTAGATTTTGCCTACTTTTACTCAATAACTGAATCTCTTCTTTCCTCATGAATTGTCAAATTGAGTACATAAGCTGTGGAACAATTACATTGTATGTATTAGTATGTTGAGTTGATGATGATGATAAAGATTTTATGAAGATTATAAAATATAAAAGAGTACTAAGAGATAATTTTCACAGAATGAGTCAACATTAAGGATCAATATTTTTGTTCAATATAAACATCTGCAGTCTAAAGCAGAAATGTCAGTCCTTAAGACACCTCACTGTAGTCATAGAGAAATAGCAGTTTTCCTTTGGTCAGATTCTTTGGTAACACAGAATTCAGGCTATGAATAAGTTCAAATAATTCACTACTGTGTCCCAGCATAATGTCTGCTCAAGTCCAAATTAAATCCCAAACCCTAACTAAGAAATCAAAAAGGAATTACATCTGTTCTGCCTCCAGATGAATATTTTCAAAAGGAGAATAATTTTGCAGTAAATATTCCTCAAAGTGGTTTTGCTGTTTTAAAACTATATTGAATGAATGTTTGAATACAATTTGCAATCGTTGAACATACATCCTTTTTATAAGCATATCTTTTATTCTGTATTTTTTTGTTCAGTCCTTATCCACTTCATTGAATTAAAAAAATGCCACATCAACTGCATATTGCTGTCAAGATTTTGTCAGGATTTTTAGAAACAATATATATGCAGCATCATGCAGCTGACAAAATGATGCTTCATTCAGCAATGCTCAGTGTTATTATTATTTATTGCTGGTGAACACCTTCATGAACAGCTGCGAGTTTGGGGAGAAGCTTGGAAAATGCCCGTGTTTGACAGCTAGGTGTGGCCAGTCACAGCAGCAAGGTCCTGTGGAGCTCCTGGAGGCTGGAGCTGAAACAGTAAAAGAGACAAAGGGAGGAGTACTTTTTCTTCCTGTTTAAAGCCATTGCTATATTTTGTAACCTGATTTAGATACTGCGACACGAGCTCCCACTGTACTGGGACAGTCAGGAGCCTCAAGAGCAGGGCTGGCTACCTTGCTTCTCGTGGCTCCATCAAGTGGCCCACATGCTCCACTACAGACAAGAACATTTGCCTCTGAACCAGCACCTAGCTTCTGTTCCAGACAAGTACATTAATTATCAATAACATAGAGCAGAAAAATATTGCTCAGTGGCACCAGTTTGATGTATTTGGGTCAGATAGAATGACTTGACAAAAACATTTTGTCTTTTTCTGTGTTCTAAAATGAGTAGCTTTTGCAGAGCAAATTAGAAGTCATGAAAGCCTTTTTATTCCCATTAATACATTCTGAGTACAAAAGGAAAGCTTACTTCTGGGTAGCCCTTACATTTCTCTACTCGTGGGTGGCTTTGGGGGAATATGATCAAACCAGATTTTTAAAAATGAAAGTTGTCATCTTCAGCATTATTTGTGTCTCATAATTTTCGATGGTAATGACACACACATCTCTCCCACTTTAAATGTTGGCTCTGAGATAAGACTTAAAAGTGTGTGTTCCTCTGCATGGATTGTAAAGAGGACCCAAGGGCGAGTAGCTAAGATATACACATCTATGCTCTTCCAGTTAGTCACTTGCATTGCACATCTTTTCTCTGTCAAGGGGCTTGGAAATATTCCAGGGACATGACAGTAATTGCATATTCATAGCCCTAAAATTCAGACAGCTATCTCTTTGAAACTTTCCCAGACTGAGATTTTGTTGCAGTATCAGATTCTTATCTTCTAGATCTCTTGCACCACACTAGGGAAAGCAAGTAAATTTATGTATGAAAGAGGGATCATTTTTAAACCTTCTCAAGCCTTTTTTAAAACACTCTCTATGGAGTTTAATTTCATTTAGCAAACAGGTTTTATGAAGAGTGATTTGAGAAGAAATGTCATCAAAATTAAAACTGTACTTCAGCAATTTAATCTCCATATCACAGCCAGGATTTTCCATATGCTAGAACAGTTAGAAACAAGTGTGCTGGTCTAGGAAATGCGCTCTTTGCCTAAATCATGTGTAACACTGGATCCTGTCCAGTCAAATCAAATGTATTAGCCTTTCTCTCTCTAAGAATTTATTAAATTCCTCGAAGATATGTATCTGAAAAACATACAGATGAATTTCCAGTTGTCATCTGTGTATTTAACTGTGAAAAAGACACAATGTTTTGTTCTCTGTACTCTCACAGGCAGGTCCCCCTTGGTTTTGGCTTCTCTGCATTTATACAGAGTGGATTAGGCTTCCTGCTGGAAACTGTTTTGAGAAAGAAAGGATAATAGAAATATCACAAATTAGTTTGGTGGGGAAAAGGGCAGGGAATATGCCTTAAAGTACTTAGAAACCTAAACATGCAAAGAGCCACAAGAAATTTTCTAAATAGCCAAGGTATTTAATTTCTTACATCATGAGTCAGATAAATGAAGTATACTTTAACATGTGAACTATAGAGACATAAATCTACAATCTGAGAGTTTTCTGTGTCATGGAGACACAGAGTAATTTAGGGTGGGAGGTAGATATCACCTACCTGGTCCAACCCACCATTTAGCTTAGATCAGGCTTCCCAAGACCTTATGAATTTTTTAATATCCCCAAGGATGGGTTCATAGTCTCTCTACACAACCTCTATTAGCGTTTCAGTAGCCTGTTGTGAATTTTTTTCCTAATATTCATATATATGTGTGTGTCTGTGTGGTGTGTATATATATTTATATATATATTCCTAATGTTCAAAATTTCCCATGTTGCAACTTTTGTTCTTGAGCATGCCCTGCTGTTAAGTACCTGAAGGCAGCAGCACCTCCTCTTTGCCTTCTCATCCTAAGAAGAATATGTCATTCTCTCAGCCTCTTCCTGTAAATCACATACATTCAAATATCCCAGTCATCTAAGTGATCCTCCACTGGGGAACTCAAAACTGGAACACAGCACTGCTGATGAACTTAACAAGAGCTGAATAGAAGGGAATGATCACTGTCACCAAACTGCTACCTCTAGTCCTGCTCACACAGCCCTGTAGGCAATTGTTTTCCTTTGGTCCAAGGACACATCTTGGTTTTCCACCATTACCCCCAGGCCTTTTCTCCTAAGCTGATTTCTGGACATTCAGTTCCCAGCCTGTACTTGTGCATGGATTTATACCTCCCCAGGTGCAGGGCTTCACATTGGTCTTTCTGAACCTCATGAGTCCTGTCAGCCCATTTCTCCAGACCACTGAAATCTCTCTGAATGACAATCCTGCACTGCAGTTTATTGATCACTTTTTTATCTACATGTCCCCAAATCTGGGGAATGAACACTTAAAATGGATATATCTAAATCCATCATGATGACTTCCAGCACCAGAGCTGGACAATTCCAGTGCCAGAAGGGACAACAAAGTATAAACACAAGCACATACATATCTTTATTTCACTTCAATTTCTTCCTTCTAGAATTTATCTTCAATAGCTGCATTGTGATCAAATGTTTGGTATATTTCACCTTCCAAAATAAGTGCTTTGAAATCTTGGGACTGCTTTGAAATATGAATGGCATTCTACTGACTAACAGTATAAGAGTCTGATCTCCATGTATACTAAAGATCATGTAAAATTTTAAAATCTTCTGGTTTTTCTTCAGTGTGCTATATTGATTTTTGGTATGATATTAAAAAAGTTAGAAAATACTATTGTAAGGATTTTTTATCTTCTTTTAGTGACTAGATGATCTTTAAGGTCTTTTCCAATCCAAACCAAATCCAAATGATTCCATAATTTTACACAAAAAATTACTTTTTCTGAACCTATTAATTGCCACAGGAATATGATAAGCTAAGCAATTTTTCACTTCTAAACCCAGTCAATTTGGGATAATATTAAGATTAATGGGTTTTAGTGCTAGTTTCAGTTTATCTAATTTGAAATTTAAATATTAGAAGACATCTTGTTTCTTAATGTAAATCAGTTAGATAAGATGTGTCTGTTTCATGTTTGAATAGAAGTTAACTGTAAAAATGATAGCTAAAATATAACCAGTCCTAGTCTCCTACTTTTTAATAATTAGAAATGCCTTTAGTGCACCTCTCCTATCCATTCTAATCTGAATTTGGTAATCCATTAAAAAGAAAACAAATTCAAAACAAGATTATAAAATCAAGCCACAATATCTCACTTTAAACTGTAGAGATGATTTTGGCACAGTTTCTGATACCTCTTATGATATAGACATTTTGGCACAGTTCCTGATACCTCATGATATAGACATTTTTCATTAACATGTCTAATGTCTTTTTCATCTTTTGAAAGGTAAAGTTCCCCAGTCAATTTTCTCCTTACCAAACAGAAATACCCCTTCTTAGGTACACTTATTTCCCTAGAATCTGAGATAAAAAGAATAAAAAATATAGATAAAATGAAAAGGCCAGATTCCCCAAAATATTTTAATTTTTTTAAGCAGGTCATGTTCTCAGTTGCTTGTTCTCCCTGGTCTCAAGCATCTTTTACCCTCTGTTGCACAGTAGCAAATATTTGGCAGGCAGAGTTTAAACTGTACAAAATCTACATTGAAGGTTTTGCAATTTTATATGAGAAAAATGTGAGCTGTGTGGGTGATGTTAAGTTCCTTGACAGCAAATGCCAACTTGCTTAATAGGACAGAGGTTCTGCCACAGTGTCTAATTATTGCAAGGCAAAACCTTTCTAGGAGTTTGTTACAGCAAACTAGAACAATTACAAGGAACATAGTTTGTAGAATTTGTACAATAATTCCTTTTTTTTCTGAGTATAATGTCCAATGCTAATAATAAAGCCAAATTGTTACAGGCACTAATGACAATTACCAAGTGATTTATGACTTTCATTCTTCTGCCTTCCTTCTGCCACAACAAGCACAGCTTCCTAACACCCACAGGGCAAGAGAGCACTGAACACAGCAGTTTGAATCTAAATGCATGTTGACTCCCTCACCAGCACATCTTTTGACTTGCCAAACAGGGTATATTCCTCTAAACAGAACATATAAAAGATGTACTGGAAATTATCCTAACACTCCTAGTATATGTATTATACTATATTCACGTATTTAGAGATTAAAATCTCGCCGGGCTTTCAGTTATATTCATGCATTATTTCCATAGAGGAATTTTTTAAGTCTTCATTAGAAATAAAATATTTCCTTATAACACAAATATTTTACAACATTAAATTTGGTGGATATGCCTGCTTTATGTGTGAAGTACAAATCAAGCCACAGAAATGTCAAAGGCTCAGATAATTTTCCTTTCAGCTTACATGTATAATTATATCTGAGTAACTTAGTAATTAGCTACTATATCTGCAAACAATGAACTGCCTTTAACTTAAGATTTTAGTATTTTTATATAGCTATATAAAATCAAGCATTTAATTAAATACCTTTATTCAAATATAACCTTTTTCCATCAAATGACTATGCATACATTTGACAGTGAGACTGCCAACACTTCAGCCACACAGAATGGAGTAACTACCCTTTGACTCCTTGGGCTAACACACCTGGAATGGTGATCCAAATTCAAAAAGGCTGAGCTTGGATTTCAGCTTTCTGAATTTTGATGTCAGGGAGGGGCTGTTCTTTTACTTCTTTTAACCTGCACACAGGTAAGAGTCTGGTATGGTCCACCTGCTGGCAGAGGTACAGTTCATCAGCACAGTACATTGAGCTGCATTGTCAACTCCACCTTGGACAGTCAGCAGCAAGTTCCAGTCTGCTCTGTGGGTTTTCCCACATCACATACCCACAGAAGATCCTTACCTGCTGGGCAGACAACTGAGTCATCCTATAAAAAGGCTGATAAAAGAATTCACTTTTTCCTTCAGACCCTAGATCAATGAAGCAGAGCTTTTTCTCTCAAAAAAAAAAAAAAAAAAAAAAAAAAACACAAACCCTAAGCATATGTGAAAGTTCTTCTTTCTTTGAAGGTAGGACCAACTTCAGTTCCCAGAGTGCTTTGGTAGCCCCTGACGTGGCAAGCAATGAACCACATCCATGGTCCATCTGGGTGTTTCTGCCAGGAGCTGAACGAGGCCAGGCCAGAAACAGGACTGAAGAGAAGGCAGCAATTGTGAGTCCAAAATCTGCCAGGCAGATAGAGCTGTATGAACCCATCCCACCAGGAGGCAAGATATCTACAGGATAGGTCTGAGGTGCACCTGGGAGACCAGAGATGGGAACACCTACAAGACAGTTCAGGGAGGGAATTAAGGCTGAGCCGAAATGGAGCTCACAGACCCATGGGGAGGAGATGAGAGGAGGCTCCAGGGAAGACTGAGCAGGAACTGAAATGCCCTTTCCACCCCCTGGCAACCTCCTACCTGAATGTCCTGCAGTCCTACAAAAGAGAAGCCAGCTCTGCTGAGCTGTATGCAGAAGCTCAGCTGATTTGAATGCATGCTGGTTTAAGATTAAGAGCTGTCTGCTGGTTTAATTGACTGAACCAGCGTCAGTCTTTTTCATCATACTGCTGCTGGGCAATTCTCCAGCTGCAAAGCTGTCTCTGAAAGAATGGTCCCAGCATGTATTGACAAGGGTCCCATTCTCTTCTGGACAAACAAGTCACTTCCCTCTGCAAATGTGTCATTTTGTAGTTATGCACGAAAATGAGACAGCTGGTTTGGAGCTCAGCAGAGGCATTTGTTTGCAGTGATCACCTGTAAGGCAAGCAGGTATTCTGGATATTCCTGAAAGACAAGAGCCAGAAAGCCAGGTGGTTTGCAGCTATTTTGTACCTGTGATCAGAAGGTACAAAAAAGCCAGAGTTTGCCCTACCTCATTTCTGCTCTTAAACTGGCTTTCTTTGTAATAGAACTGAAGTGAGGATTAACTTACATATGTATGTAGACAAAAGACAAGGTCAAAATCTGGGTGTCCCAGTGAGACAGAAGGGGGCACCCAGTGATAAAAAATGCTAGCTGTTTTAGCTCTTCTAACTGAGTTATACTGAGTTAGCCTCTCCTGGGTTTCATCAGTTGCTTGTCATCAGCCAAATTACAAACTGAGAAACCACTCATTTTCAAAATTGATGATCTTCTCATGTCATGGATCATTAGTTCATTGTTTTGGGTTTTTTTAAGTGTTTTCCTCTTCTAAGAAAAATCTTAAGAGCTTCCATTGGCTTCTATACACTAAAACAATTAGGAACCACCTCTATAGTTAGCTAAAGCACTTCTTTGAATGGTAGAAGACCAAAACCCTTGAGCCCTCCTACCAGCTCACCAAACTTCTATGGCAGGCACTCTAAATAGTAGCAATACAGGAGGAGCAGCCATGAAAGAAGTGACCATGTATGAGGGAAGCCAACTGATGCAATCTTTTGGGATTTCAGTAAAGCTTCTGACACTGTCTCTCACAGAACCCTTTGGGACAGCAACCAGCTGGAATAACATGATGGGTGAGCAACTGGCTCATGGGTCAGGCTCAAAGGGTTATAATACATGGGGTTACACTGGGCTGGTAGATGCATATTAGTGGGGTTCTGCAGGGCTCCATTTTCTGCCCAGTTCTCTTCAACATCTTCCTAAATGACTAGATGCAGGACTGTAGGGAATATTAAGTAAGTTTGAATATGATACTAAATTGGGAGGAGCTGTTGACTTCCTTGAAGGCAGAGGGGCCCTGCAGAAAGGCCCTGCAGAGAGCCCTTGACAAATCTGAAGGCTGAACAATCACCAACCATATGCCATTTAACAAAGATAAATGCCAGATTCTGCACCTGGATAGGCAACCCTGGATGTACAGACTGGGGAATGAGATGCTGGAGAGCAGAACTGTGGAAAGGGACCTGAAGGTCCTGACCAAATTGAACATGAGTTAGAGGCGCCCTGGCAGCCAGGAGGGCCAACCTTGTCCTGGGGGGCATCAGGCACAGCATCACCAGCTGGGCAAGGGAGGGGATTGTCCTGCTCTGCTCTGAGCTGGGACGGCCTCACCTCGAGTGCTGGGGGCAGGTTTGGGTGCCACAATGTAATAAAGATATAAAGCTATGAGAGATCATCCAGTGGAGGGCAAAAAAGATGCTGAAGGGCATTGAGGGGAAGCTGTATGAGGAGTGGCTAAGGTCATTTGGGCTATTCTGCCTGGAGAGGCGACTAAAGAGGGACCTCATTGCAGTCACAACTTCCTCATGAGGGGCACAGGAGGGGCAGGCACTAAAGTCTTCTCTCTGGTGACCAGTGACAGGACCTGAGGAAATGGCCTGAGGTTGTGCCGGGGAAGCTTTNAGTCCTACAAAAGAGAAGCCAGCTCTGCTGAGCTGTATGCAGAAGCTCAGCTGATTTGAATGCATGCTGGTTTAAGATTAAGAGCTGTCTGCTGGTTTAATTGACTGAACCAGCGTCAGTCTTTTTCATCATACTGCTGCTGGGCAATTCTCCAGCTGCAAAGCTGTCTCTGAAAGAATGGTCCCAGCATGTATTGACAAGGGTCCCATTCTCTTCTGGACAAACAAGTCACTTCCCTCTGCAAATGTGTCATTTTGTAGTTATGCACGAAAATGAGACAGCTGGTTTGGAGCTCAGCAGAGGCATTTGTTTGCAGTGATCACCTGTAAGGCAAGCAGGTATTCTGGATATTCCTGAAAGACAAGAGCCAGAAAGCCAGGTGGTTTGCAGCTATTTTGTACCTGTGATCAGAAGGTACAAAAAAGCCAGAGTTTGCCCTACCTCATTTCTGCTCTTAAACTGGCTTTCTTTGTAATAGAACTGAAGTGAGGATTAACTTACATATGTATGTAGACAAAAGACAAGGTCAAAATCTGGGTGTCCCAGTGAGACAGAAGGGGGCACCCAGTGATAAAAAATGCTAGCTGTTTTAGCTCTTCTAACTGAGTTATACTGAGTTAGCCTCTCCTGGGTTTCATCAGTTGCTTGTCATCAGCCAAATTACAAACTGAGAAACCACTCATTTTCAAAATTGATGATCTTCTCATGTCATGGATCATTAGTTCATTGTTTTGGGTTTTTTTAAGTGTTTTCCTCTTCTAAGAAAAATCTTAAGAGCTTCCATTGGCTTCTATACACTAAAACAATTAGGAACCACCTCTATAGTTAGCTAAAGCACTTCTTTGAATGGTAGAAGACCAAAACCCTTGAGCCCTCCTACCAGCTCACCAAACTTCTATGGCAGGCACTCTAAATAGTAGCAATACAGGAGGAGCAGCCATGAAAGAAGTGACCATGTATGAGGGAAGCCAACTGATGCAATCTTTTGGGATTTCAGTAAAGCTTCTGACACTGTCTCTCACAGAACCCTTTGGGACAGCAACCAGCTGGAATAACATGATGGGTGAGCAACTGGCTCATGGGTCAGGCTCAAAGGGTTATAATACATGGGGTTACACTGGGCTGGTAGATGCATATTAGTGGGGTTCTGCAGGGCTCCATTTTCTGCCCAGTTCTCTTCAACATCTTCCTAAATGACTAGATGCAGGACTGTAGGGAATATTAAGTAAGTTTGAATATGATACTAAATTGGGAGGAGCTGTTGACTTCCTTGAAGGCAGAGGGGCCCTGCAGAAAGGCCCTGCAGAGAGCCCTTGACAAATCTGAAGGCTGAACAATCACCAACCATATGCCATTTAACAAAGATAAATGCCAGATTCTGCACCTGGATAGGCAACCCTGGATGTACAGACTGGGGAATGAGATGCTGGAGAGCAGAACTGTGGAAAGGGACCTGAAGGTCCTGACCAAATTGAACATGAGTTAGAGGCGCCCTGGCAGCCAGGAGGGCCAACCTTGTCCTGGGGGGCATCAGGCACAGCATCACCAGCTGGGCAAGGGAGGGGATTGTCCTGCTCTGCTCTGAGCTGGGACGGCCTCACCTCGAGTGCTGGGGGCAGGTTTGGGTGCCACAATGTAATAAAGATATAAAGCTATGAGAGATCATCCAGTGGAGGGCAAAAAAGATGCTGAAGGGCATTGAGGGGAAGCTGTATGAGGAGTGGCTAAGGTCATTTGGGCTATTCTGCCTGGAGAGGCGACTAAAGAGGGACCTCATTGCAGTCACAACTTCCTCATGAGGGGCACAGGAGGGGCAGGCACTAAAGTCTTCTCTCTGGTGACCAGTGACAGGACCTGAGGAAATGGCCTGAGGTTGTGTCAGGGAAGGTTTAGGTTACATATTAGGGAACAGTTTTTCACCAAGAGGGTGGTTGGGTTCTGGAACAGTCTCCCCAGAGAAATGATCACAGCACCATGCCTGACAGAGTTCAAGAAGCATTTGGACAGTACTCTCAGGCACAAGGTGTGTGATTCTTGGGACTGTTGTGTGCAGGACCAGGAGCTGGATTTCAATGATTCTTGTGATTCCCTTCCAACACAGGATATTCTATGATTTTATGATTCTAATTGCAAGTGACTCCTTTCCTGCTCTCTTTCCTTGATGCTCCTGGTTACAGCAACATGCACTCTGGGCTAATTCAGAGGATTTCCCTTAAATGCTCATAAAATATGATAAGTTTTTACTTTTCCAAGTACGAGAAAGGAGAGATAGTTTTAAAAGTAAAATGGCTTTTGAGGAAGAATGCTGAAAGTCATTTGTTCCCTGAGTCATGAAATAGTGATAGGCTTCCTGGCTCCTAGACAGAAGCAAGATTCAGACAAAGTAAAGCTTTGCAAAGAGTAGAAATGCATTGATTTTAGAGTAAAACCCAACTGAGAAAATAAGCATGCCAGGAAAATAGTTTCTGCCAGCTCTTCAGGAATGACAACAGCATGAAAAAACTGTAGGTAGAGATGAATAGGTAACAAAGTGAGAACAGGAGAGAGATGCTATCGTAATGAAGAGCTAAGTGAACTAATTGTTGAATTCTTTATTGTCTTCCCTTTGTCTTTTAAAGATCATTACAGCAATAATACTATCAGCTTTGGATGTAAGCACCTATTATTCTCTACAGTTAGATTTAGGCACTAAAGAGACATGGCAAAGGAGAAGATAAAAGGAACTGATGAAGTACAAAGATAAAGATAGAATCACAACAAGACAGAAAAAGGTTATCAACTTAATAATGCAAACTAATTTCAACAATTTGAATCCCTAGCTTGTTGACATTTCTGAACATCTTTATGCAGTTATCTAATAAAACAAATTTCACGGGAATGGGAGCATAGTATAACAGTTAAAGAGTAATCACCAGTTTTATTTGATTATTACTGTTCATGCTTTGGAAAATCTTTTTAGCTTCTGAATATAATTGACAAAAACTTACATTATATTACTATAGTCCAAACTGAAAGCAATCATCCTCATGATTTTATATCAAACATATAATTAATAACTCAGGCACTCATGTTCTTTCAGATGTTCTGCAGTTCTCTAGGGAACTAGAGGACTTTTTTCCTACAAAAAGCCAACAGGCTAAGAAAATTTTATTGTGGTATTTACATAAGTATCACAGACAATATGCTTTTCTGTCACACTGGAAATTCTGACAACTTCTTAGCAGGTTCCCTGAAACACATACATCAAATAAGTTGACATCTACTTAACATAGGCTTGGGTATGAAGGAAGAAAACATTGACAAATAGAGCAAAAGAAGCCTCATTGTCCCAAACCTAATTATGTAGTTGCCTAATTAACATTGCTTGGTTAATTAATTAATATTAGTGTATACCCATTTTCCCTCTCTTCTTTCATTCTGTGGAAGCTAGAATGTGCATTTGGATATGCTGTTAATTACATGAATCATTTATTCAAATATTTAATGCGGATACTTAACTTATCAGGATTACTATCATAGAACCTTTTTTTAAAAAGAAGACCTCTGAATTTCAGAGCACTTTCAGTTTGTATACTTTTTTGATGGATTCATTTAGGGAAGCATTGGGCTGTCAGAATACTTTTGAACCAGATCTTTGCCATAAACTAGGGATCCAAATTAAATTTATAGAATACTGCCTTGGTGTGACCTAGCCTGATGCAGCAGGTATTGGTAAGTACCCCACCCCAACTGTCCTTGAGGATGAGCAGAGATTTTTTTCACAGGTGTTAATAAAATCCATGAGGATCACAGAATATTCTGAGGAAGGGACCCACAAAGATCATCAAGTCCAACTCTTAAGTGAATGGCCCATACAAGGATGGAACCCATGACCTTGGCATGCTCTAACCAACTGAGTTAATCTCAGGGTCAAAAAAATCAGGACTGAAGCTACCTACTCTGGACTGAACATACTGCAAGCTGGTTTCCTAGGGGTAATAGAGAAGAGATTTCTGTGCCTATATTATGGCCCAATGTCTGAAGGTGTAATGGGTAGTGTTTGTTTTTTTCTCTAAGGTTTGCAGAGAGTTTGAATGCTTTCTTGCAAAAGCAGATCTTTATCTCACTCGGGTTTTGAAGATTTCATTAAGCTCTAGTATATTACATTCATCCTTTTTGTTTTTACCTAGTCAAATTTATAGTATAATATTTAATTTTACTGTTCCAACTGGAAAGGGGCTGAGTGAACCACTAGTTGTAAAAAGAATCATAAGTAACTTCACTGAGAGTCAGACTTGATTAATTTGAGCCTTTCTACTTATGTCCTGCTCATCTACTTTTTTTCTTAGCTAAACAGGTTTGCTTCGTGAGGACCAGGTTATTTTTAATGTTGGGTGATAAAACTTTTCTTCCTGTCATCTCACTCAGAGCTTTCCTGCTGCTCATCATCTTTCCAAAAGGACTCCTTCATCTCATTACACATGTGGATCTGGGTCTTCTGCATTTCAGTGGTGAAGCTGCTGGCACACAATACTAGAGCCACCCTCATACTGAAAGATGACTCTTAACTGAGCTCTAGCTCTGGTGCTCTGCTCCTTGCTAACCTGGATGACACATTCAATAATGGATTTTCCTTGCATCTCCCAACTGAATGTCTTGTTCTTGGTTTTATTTGGGGGCGTGTGTGTGTTCATCCTGAAGATGCAATAACCAAACCCACTTTCCATCTTCATAAGATTTAACCACACAGTAATTTTCTTCTTCATCCTCCACCAAGCCCACATACAATGCAATGCACAGGGTGGACAACACATGCAACAACTGAAGCAGTTCAGAAAGGATCAGCCACTCTCACTGGCTAAAAGAGAAGCTTGATATTTTTTAGTATTCCGTAGGGTTTTAGTGCTGTTGAAATGTTGCTGTGTATGCTACACCCACACCTGTCTCATTCTTCTGTATTTCAGCTTTTCTGCCTTTTTTACATGAAAATCAGACAGGAAATAGTGCTGCTTCTGTCAACTTTTTTATGGTAGGTTTCTCTTTAGCATCCCACAATAGGTTTTACTTCATCTCATTTAACAGCATGAACCTAAGAGCCAAGTTATCAGTTTTTCCAAGCAGTACAGCTCCCTTAATGCAGCTTGCCCAGCCATTCCCAGAGGTAGGATCAATATTGCTATATTGAAAAGAATGGGTTTGGTGCTCACATAAGAAAAAAGTAATGTCTGTGGCTTTTGTGCACAGTGTAAGCAGATCTACTGCAGAGAGATATTACACTGACTTCCTTTGACAACTTTGCCAATAGCTCTCAAATCATATAAAAAAGCTCTATTCTGGATCCCTTCAGTATGACTGAAGAACTATTTATGCATTGTGTTTAATATGTGTTTCAATGTAAAATACATTATAAATCTTGATGACAAGAGCTTCCAGGGCTTCTCTCCTCTCCCTCCAGGGGGGTAGGTGGCTGTGTTGGCTGTAAATCCATAGGCTCATAATGACTGCTTTTCTGTGTCCCCATGTCACTGTTGAGTGGAATAGTTTCAAGTAAATGTGTAGAAAGTACCTCCCATCTCTCTCCTTCTGGCCTGATAGTGTGTAAACTTATGGGACAAGAGGATTTTAAAGACAACATATGGGAAGCCTGCTGGATCAGTGATTTATCTGTTAGGCTAGAAAAAATAAAAGTGGCAACCATAGTCTTTCCAGGACTAATGCCTTAAAAATAAAGGACTTATTTCTGCTCTGTTATCCGCATATAAAGGGTGAGGTCAAAGAGAAAAGAGTCATAGCCCTACAACAGTGAGTAGGCATTAAACCCCTCAATGGCATCAAAACTCTGAATGGCATCAGTAAGTGAGCATTTTCCACTGCCAAACTCTCTCTGTTCCCTGCAGCTCCCTTAATGTCCCTGAGCAGGACTCCAAATTGCCCTGCAGGATCTTCACTTCCGTAAGTCACAGAGTATAAGCCACAGCAGAGCAGCACCTGCTAGTCTCTTTGGGCATAGCTTTCTTTTGCTGTATTCTCTACTGCCTCAATACATTCTCCAGCACTGCTGTGGCCCATATAGTCCTTGAATAAATTGTTTGTGTTTGTATTTTCCCCAGTATTACAGAGCAGTGTATTGGATTTGTGTGGCCAGGTTTTGACAGTGAGGGGGCTAAAAGGGTGGCTTCTGTGAGAAGCTACTGGAAGGTCCCTCCATGCCTGATGGAGCCAATGCCAGCTGGCTCCAAGACAAACCTGCTGCTGGCCAAGGCCAATCCCATCAGTGATGGTAGCAGCACCTCTGGAATAATGTACTTGAGAAGGGCCAAAAAACAGCAGCAACTGTAGCCAGAGAGAGGAGTGACAATATGTGAGAGACAAAACTCTGCAGACATCAGGGTCAGTGGAGGGGAAGGAGGTGCTCCAGGTGCTGTAGCAGAGATTGCCCTGGAGCCCATGGTGAAGATTATGGTGAGGCAGCTGTGCCCCTGTAGCCTCTGGAAGTCCACTGTGAAACAGAACTTCAGCTGTAGCCCAGGGAGGACCCCACATTGGAGCCAGTGGAAGCCTAGAGGAGGCTGTGATGCCATGGGAAATCCACACTAAAGCAGGCTCCTTGCAGGATATGTGGCTTGTGGAGAGAGGAGACCACATTGGAGCAGGTGTGCTGGCAGGAATTGGGACTCCATGGGGGATCCACATTGGAGCAGCCTGTTCCTGAAGGACTGCACCCCGTGGGAGGCACCCACGCTAGAGCAGATGATGAAGAACTGAAGCATGTGGGAAGGACTAATGGTAGAAAAGTTTGTGGAAGACTGTCTCCCGTGGGAGAGATCCCACACTGGAGCAGTGGAAGAGAGTGAAGAATCCTTTAAACTCTCCCTGTCCTTATCTCAACCAATGAGCCTTTCATTACATTTTCTTTCCCCTGTCCAGCTGAGGAGGTGAGGTTGCTTTGGTGGGCATTTGGCACCCAGCCAGGATCATCCCACCACAAGTAGTTGCTGGGACTAATAAAAATAATGTCTTCTGGTTCTAATCTTACCTAAACTAATATAAAGGGGATGTTTCCAGCTTTAATTTAGACATAGACACTTCCACTAGTACAATAGAAGCACACTGCTGAAAGATTTACAGACAATGAATGTACATTGGTTGTTATGGTTTGTGCACAATGCACAAACCTAGATGATAATAACAGCACCAAGTAACTGTGATCTCCTTTAGCTTCAAAATCCAGAAACACTAAAGGATCAAAGGAAGATAACTGAAGAATAAACAACTGACTGCCAGAAGGCCTCTGTTTTCTTTAGTGAAGCTCATGCTTGTCTCTATAGGAAAGTGCTTGAGAAGCCAAAAATATAATTAAAAAAAAGGCCAAGCTACCCATCTAAATATATATATATGGGCTTTTTCCATGAGGCAGAGCACAAATCTCCCACTGCCTTTGAGGGCATTTATGCATTGCTGCTTTTAAAAAGACCAATAGATAGAGCACCTTATCTGCAGCACCAAGGAATGTTCTTGGAATATCTGTGCAGATGCCTTGAAACCTGGTGTACATTTCTATTTATTTGTGGTTTTAAGTTAAAAATTGAGTATCTTAAAATCAGAAATGCTGACTGGCAGTGAACTCTGGCAGTTCTGTAATTCAGCCTCCCATTTGAAATAGAATTTTCATGAGTACTACCCCAGGTCAGCCATGATGACTAAGAGTTTTCATTACAAATACTGAAAAAGAAGATCTGTGAGCCAATCACTTTTATATCAGTAAAATACATCTGCTTTTATAAAAGGAAAAATTATTGAATTAAATTAAAAGGTATTTTCCAGAATTTTCACCAGGCTACTGGGTTGTCAAAGTTTGTAAAAAAATGAAAATTCAACCAAAAATGAAAATATTTGTCACATTTTTTATATAAAACCTCATTTTTATCCACTTTGTTCTTAAGATTTATCAGTTGTTTTTTATTTGCAAATTTAATTTTTTATTCCAAGCATCATTTAATCCTCAATATGTGTTTCCCTAGACAGACTAATTAAAAAAAAAAAAAAAGCTACAGAAATCAGTGTTATAACTGAGATAATAATCACCTCAAATCCTTGAAGACTTTTTCAAAATGTCACATCATTTTGCCAAAGTTCCCTTAGTGAAACATGAATTACAAAAGAAAAGCAGAAGAAGCTTTTTTCTCTTGATAAACTGGAACAGAAATTATGCAATCTACAAAAAAAGCTGATGCTTTGGTTTTCAGTCCAAGGTTAACAACAGCAATATGAGACTATTCCCACCTAAAAGGTGAGAGAGGACTCTCCACTGATCAAGGAGAACATAGAATTTCATTGGACATGAAGCCAATGTATCGTTACATAAAAATATTTCTTTCCTCATTCCTCAGCCTGCGTTGCTTACCTTGATTTGACTTCCCATAATTTAAATAACATTTCATATCTTCAAAGCACTGTACATGCATTAACTAATTTCACTCATTAAAATTTGACACTGCTGTCTAATGATAAATTCCCAAATGCAGTGGATTTGAAAACTTTCTGTTAAGCATGCCTTGATAAGCCTCTTCAAATAGATAGATGCAAACTGTCTTTTGATGCCATTAGACCTGTAACCCTTTGCTGGTTATATGCTTCCAGCTAATAAGGAGTTACAATGATTACTGAGTTTCTGCTCCAGGAAAAGAGGCAGGATTTTCCTTTTCTTTGGGATTTTGATAACCCAAGCAGGCATTGCTTCATTTCAGTGTTTCAAAGACTCCATGATAACTTTGTCACCAAGATGTATGAGCTGCCTGATAGATGAGTTTGGGACCATATTTCTAGTGCTGCATGATAAACTTTTTGTTCTAACCTGAATCCACAAATGGAGACACCTGGCATGTATTTATTTATTAGGTCAAGATATTAATGTCCTTTGCAGCAGCAAGCAGCAATGCCCCACATGGTGTGCAGATGTTATCACAGATTGGCTCCGAGTAACCTTTCTATTTGCATTAGAGGTGCTTCAGAGGGCTGGAGCATCTCTCCTCTCAAGACAAGCTAAGAGAGTTGGAGTTGTTCACCCTGGAGAACAAAAGGCTCTAAGGGGACCTTATAGCATCCTTCCAATACCTAAAAGGGCTACAAGAGAGCTGGGGAGGGACTTTTTACAAGGGCAGATAGAGATAAGGCAAGAGAGAATGGGTTTAAAATGAAAGAGGGTAGATTTATATTAGATATAAAGAAGAAATTATTTACTGTGAGGGTGGCAAGGCACTGGAACAGCTTGCCTAGAGAAGCTGTGGCTGCCCCATCCCTGGAAGAGTTCAAGGTTGAATGGGGCTTTTAGCATGGAAGGTGCTCCTGCCCAAGGCAGGGGGGACTGAACTAGGTGGACTTCACGGTCCCTTCCAACCCAAATCGTTCTGTGATTCTCTGTCACTGCTGGGATCACTTCTACATTTTTCCACTTTTCAGAGGCAGATCTGAATGCTTCAGTCCAAGGGCAAATAAAACTTGTGAGTGACTACAAGGAGGGGGTATTAAGACTCTGTGTTCTGAATGACACAAGGCCATAGGTCAGACTGGATGTTGCCTGAATTAATCCTGGAGCACAAGATAGCTTCTAAATATTTCAAAAATTGGAGATGATAACCCGTTTGTCAAAGGAGATCAGTGGAGAGAGCAGGCCCTGGGTCTTAATTCTTCTGATCATCCTCAGTTTTAAAAAGACAATTTAGATAAAGCCATCTGTTGAAGAGATCCATGTGTGGAAAAAGAATGCACAGGAATGACCATAGAGAAAGACTTGAAGGGTTCTGACAGTGTTTCAAATCTTGACATTTCCTGTTCCAAAGAGCATTAGGTGGTTCATTAGATGTACAGGTCTCTTCAGTAATACCGAGGCTGCTTTGCTTTGCTTTCTGACACACCAGGCTGCAAACACTGAAAGTGTAAATCCTTCTGAGCAGAAACACCCATTAAGCATTGATAATATGATCTGCACTGCAGAAACCTGACAAAGTGATAGGCTAAGTAATCATTAGTCGTAAATAATAATGTGCATAATAACAGTGAATCATCAGACAGAAAACAGAGCACTATTTAGTTCTAAAGATGAATTAAGACGATTTGCTTTGTGCACTAAATGAATTTCCTTGCAGTACCTCAGACTGCTTTGTTTTCATACCTTCAGCTGCATCTGCTCCTCCTGAGAGTTGCTGTAGTCACTTTACCGAGCTCCTGTTTTATAAACAGAGAAGTCATCTCTCTTACCCTGCCCTTACCAGCTTGTCTCAGCATATGCTGCTAGCTTTCACAGTTGACAGACACTCTGACAACTGGCAGTCTGTCTGTCAAGAAGATCCTAAAAGATGAAAGTGTTGAGTAGAAAGTTCAGTTCAGGATCATCTCCATGGCTTTAGGAGAATGTTTGCAACAGAGATATTATAGCAGAATGCTGATAAAATCATCAACCTCGCTTTCCTGTGAACATGAAGTCTACTTTAAAGTGGTAATATTTACTTTCTAAAATGTTTAATTACCAAAAATTTGCGTATTTTAGAAACCAATCTCTCTCTACCTTTCTCTGAGCCAAGCACAGTCCTTGCAAAAGACAAATAGCCGCCTCTCACTGTGCTGTGAGAAGTGGGCGCTCTGCCTCAAGGTGACCCTCCTAGATTTAACTCCCTCTCCCTCCTCTCCCAGTTTGGACACTTCGCCAGGTTGCTGTCACCTTCTTCTTGCTTCTTCTCACCTTTCAGAACATTGTCTACTTTCCTTCTGCCTGGCTTATGTCAGGTGAGGAGCTGATCCAACGCCGTCACACCAGGCAACTGGCGCGGAGCCGAGCAATATTGTCCCTTTGCTGCTGGCAGCCGAGAGCAGGAGGAGAGGAGGCGGTGACCTGCCTTGCAGCGCTGACAGCAGGGGAGGGTTGCCAGTGGCAGGGCTGAGATGGTGCCAGGACCCTTGCTGGGACAGTGCTGGGTCTGCATTGTGAGACCTCCGCAGGAATAGAGCAACTTCACTGATCTTCCTGACAAGCATTTACATTTTCTTCTCCCAAGTGTAATCCTTGAGTTTAGGAGCCGATGAAGCAGCTTTGTGATGCTGTCACTGCTTCTAATTACCAGCTGTAATAAGGCTTCATCCTGATTCCCTCTCCTTGACTTCTAAAATGATCTTGTGACCTCCTGTGTGAGTGGGCTTTCCTTTCTGATAAGGCAGCAGCAAGAGCAAATCTGCAACACCTGTTTGAATATGAACCAGACCAGCTTATAGTAAAGTAGAAGTGCAGAATGTTATGCAAAATATTAATCCCAGAGAAATTAAGACTTAATACAAATAGATAATGGGAATGTCACACAATCCTTTCCCTCATCTGTGGTTTATTTAAATTAATCATTTCAGGCAAATTTTGATCAAGAAGACACGACTTTATATACTGTATACCACCCTCTCTTTTCTAAATATGGGTTTGCTTTTGTAGACCATTTGTCCTTGATAGTAATCTGAAGGACTTTTGATACAGTCACCTTGTAAGGCTGCAAACTGACAATGTTACATGGCTCGTCCCAGGCTGTAGTGCACAGATCTTCAGATGACATTCTAATTCACCCCTTTAGACTCTGTGCAGTTGGATTTGGGGAATTTTTCAAAGTGGATTTTTCCTTTCTTTCTCAGTGAGTGTATTCACCAAGTCTCACCATTTCCTTCAATGTTTTATATGATAAACCTGAAGGATAATTTAAATTAGTGCAAACCCTCTAAATACGCCAATCAATTCCAAATGCCATCTGTCACTGTACACTCGAAGTGGAGGAGAGAAGAAAGCACCCACTGGTTCAGTTCCTCCACACTAAGCGGCAGGTGCCTGACTGTCTGTCAGCAGCCCTGTATCTTCCTGCTTTCTGAAGCTTAATAGGACAACCAGTTGTCCTGATTAATCTTGTGATCCAAAGCAGACTTTGTAAAAATTACATCCAAAGCTACAATTACAGTTCCTCTTCTCAGAGCAGTCAGAGCAGCAAAAATCTCTTAATTTTCCTTACCAACTTTAGAGGGTAATATTCTTCTTATGTCTCCTTTCTTTACAATTAAAGACATAAATATATCTGCCTTGCAGTTTGTATGTACACTCCTTTTCAACCTCAGAGCATCTACACTTCTCATTTTGCTGTAAGGGTGAGGTCTGCTGCCCCAGGGTATCATTTACCTTTCTGCTTCTATGTTTCCAAAACACTAGAGCTCAATAAAAATGGTTTGTGGTTTTCTCTCTCCATGTTTATTTTAGGTTTGCTGGGACAAGTTAGAAGGGTGACTGTTTTTGGTTTTTTTTTTTTGGTGGGGGAAAGTAGTGGCCATATAGAACAATAAGGAGTTAAATACTGACCTGCTTTGCTTTACCTCCATTCTCTCACGTGGTGTTAGCTGTAACCTGGACACTTGTGCCATCACCAATATCAAACACACCAAGAGCAGTTTAGTTGGCAGGGATGGACCATGTCTCACCTCATCACTCCCTGTCTGTAAATCAGACTGCATTTAGCAAGCTACTCTACAGAAATTTTTCTTCTTGCTTTTCCCCCTCTGCTGTTATCCACAGACACAGTAATGCCAACACTGCAGCTGGTTCTTCAGCAAGAGAAGCTTTCCTTAGATTTTCCAAATCCTTCCCCCAGGATGCCTCTGGTCTCTAAGTGGACCTCACCAGCAAGGCATTTTTCTGCTATTCCCTGCCTATTATTAAAGGACAAACAACATATGAAACTCTTTTCATTTTTATCCCCAGCTTTCCCCAGTCAGCTGTCTTTATTCAGTCGCTGAAGTGATCTATGAATTTATTACCTTCATTCCCTCATGAAATTAGGAACTTCAAAATCCTTTCCATCTTCTCTGAAGCTTTGATGAGTGCTAATGATAAAAGCAGAATTCAGGTTGCTGGGATTTTGGCAACAGCTGAGAGCACTGAAATGTCCCTTCTTTGCCTGAGAGGGCTGCTTAGAGTGGGTGAATCGCTTGATCTCTTTTTTCTCACAGGACCTTTAATCTAGGTGATGGGAGGTTATGTCCTATGCCTCTGAAGGCAGGCACAGGGAATAAAACTGTCTTCTTCCAAAATCTTATCTATTTGCTAGAAAAAACAAAACTATGACTGCAGTGTCATCAGCTAAAGTCAGAGCTCCACTGTGCAAGGAGGAGAGCAAGAACTAGGTCTTGTCCTAAATAGTTGCACAAACAAATAGGACAAAGGAATGGTTGAGGAAAGGGTTATTATATCCTTGAGAGTCTAACCATCCCTTCTAAGTTTTTATGGATATTTTCTGCCTGTTGTCAACCACATACTGTTTTCAAATATAAATATAAAACACAGTTTATGCTAGAAATCAGGACACCTACGGGTCATTAAATAACATATGTTGAGATGCACTGATGCCATGAAGCACCCACTTAGGGGATGATGTACAAGACACAAACTAATTTTATATTTGATAAGCAGAATGTATGTTAAGAGTGGGAAGGTTGAAAACAGCATTTTTTTCAGTAGTTGTTTTTTTCCTAAACAAATAACATCTACCTTCACTAGAGAAGCAAAATATACAAACTTTAAAAAATTATTCGTAGATTTCAAGTTGTAGAATTTCATTAGACAATAATAAACAATCTTATTTTAATTATATTAAATGACATAGAAAAGTTTTTCTGCCTCGTAAACCTGTAGCTTCATTCAACTTAGTATTAAGTAATCCTAATTAGTTAATATTATCCCACAACATTAAATTCTGTAGGTTTCAAAAAAACTTCTACAGAACTTACACAAACCTTATGGCTATTATCACTTCTGGAGGATTGTTTGAGAAAAATTCCTAATGACTACAGAAAGGAGTATGCTTTGCAGATCCATGTGGATATGAGTTTCACTATGGTTTGTACACACTGCATATGCTAAATAAATTAACTGCAATTTCTTTTCTTCTCAGGATGAGAACATCCCCTGACTTTTTCTGTAGAATTCCTTTGTAATGTCTGAGAGGTCTAAAAATGCTAACATCTATCAGCCACATATCAGGATGACTGATGCCTTCCATGGTCTGCTATGAGCAGCCTGCTTCCCTGCTCCAGGGCTGCACAGCAAGCTTCTCAACTCCAATCAACTCCAAAAACTGCCTGTGCCTACTGGTGCTCAGAAACTCCACAAGCATGATGTAAAATATATTATCTGTAATCATGTAAATTTGTACAGTCAGAGAGTTGATTTTTATTTGCTTGGCAGGAGAATCCACAGGCTCGCAGCACTCCAAAGCTTTTAAATTGCTAGGTACGACTGCTGTGACATTTCAATTCAGCTGTGTTCATCCCAAATGATAGAACGACCATCCCTGACCTTTCACATGCACATATATGCATAAAGCTTGACAGTAAGTAAATGTTTGAAATCTCTCTGAGCACCAAAGGCAGCTTCTTCCTTGCATGTATATGTGCAAAGATTTAGAAAGTTTTCATTAATATTCTGCTAAAGTAAGCCTGTGAAATTTTACTGTTAGCAGCAGCACTCAGCCTCAGAGAAATAATAGGTGAAAGACAATATGTGTTATGCATTCACATCAAACCTTGACAGAACAGCAAAGCATTATCTAGGGCTGTGCTCCTCACAAAGGTCCATTCCCCTCACCCCTGAGCAGAGCTGCCAGGCTCATGTGGAGCTGTGTCACTTGTGGCCCACTCCTCAGCTGCATTATGCCTGCAAATGTCAGGCAGAGACCTGCATCCATACTGTGCCACTCCATTACTGCTTTCTTCATTCAGCCAGAGAGCCCAAAGTACATTTCCCAGAGGAGGAAAGTGCTAGCTGTCAGGAAAAAAATTATGAAAGCATAAGGGCATATGGCATGCAGCAAATGAACTGATTTAGTGTGGTTCCTAAGTGATCTCTTGCAAACACAGATCCTCAGAAGTTCTGCTGTTGATCAAAGCTTGTTCCTCTACCCAACAACAGCATGTAAATAACAACCCATTTCCTCTTTCTGGCAGAAGGTTGAAGGGCACCTTTGAGAGCTTTATCTATTAATGTACATAAATTTTCTACTCACAGCCCCTCATAGGATTTGATATAACAAAAAGTGACCAAAAATGCTGCCTTCCGTGCTGCCCTCCATGACAAGAACATCCTTTTATTAGACGTGAGGAATTGACTTCCTAAAGGAATAAAATAAATGGCTTTATAACCCTTCTATGAGAAGTGTCTGGTCCAAATCTCTAGGCAATATGTCACACAGCTAAACTGAGTGACAAACCTCCTCTGTGTGTGTGTGAATGGAGACATGATCTTTGGATCATGAAGAGAAGGGCCATCACAAACCCCCTCACACATCTCTAAAAGCCAATGAATTTCAATAAAGACTTTGTCAGCAAATACAGTTTTGATTTATAATGGTGCTACTCGTCCTAGAACCCATGCAACTGCGATGCATGAGAAGGGGAATCCCAATTATTTACTCTTGAATCACCAGAGACTAAAGTAGAAAATTATTTCCCTTGCCTGTGATATATTTTGACATAGCTTTCCAAAAATCTTTCCCATTCTACAATGACAAAAATCTTAGATATTCAAGATATTCTTACAGTATAAAGTAGACAAAACCCCCCTGTGACTGACCTTAAAATATCCAATGGCCCAATAGTTTCGAATAAAACAGACTTGGGACTGATCTCTACAGGTGTTCCACAACTATAAGATCACTAACTTTCTGGTTACTTACTAGATTGCCTCTAAATTAGATTTTTTCTTGGAAAAAAATAAAATATTCCAGCAAAACATGCCTTGGTTTTGAGGAATATTCATTTTCTGACATAAAAATCCTTTTGAAAATAAATTTCTGATAAGATCACCAAAACAGAGCTCTTCAGAGCAAAATCCAAATAAAAAGTGAATTACAGTTCACCAGAATTTTCAGTCACAATAAAATTTGTGCACTGCAATGGTATTTTGGAAAATCAGAACATAACCGTCTAGGCAAATGTTTTTCTCATTTGTATTTCCTATCTAACGTGAGAAATGTGCATTTTTATCTAATTACCATTTAGAATTTAGGATTATTACCTTGATTTTAGCTTTTTAATTGACAAAAGTGACTGAGCATTCAGCTGTTTGTCTGTCAGAAGCAGACATAAAAGGAACTCGAAGATCTCATTTTAAAATATGAAGGGACCTTAGGTTGGCCACTCCAGATTATTTTCCTAAGGTGGGACCTCTCTCTCCCTTTCCACTTCTCCTTGCCAAGGTTTTTATTCATGGTAGTGAGCTCCTAATGAAGGAGGAACCTCTTCAATAGTGAAATTTCAAAATTACTATAAGGAACTGTAAAAGCTCTAGAAAGCATCACAAATGTTCCCTGAAAGACTCTAAACCCTGAGAGGAGAGTCTATTTTTTGTCAACCTTTTTACTTAAGCGAAAGACTAAAGTGAAAAGGATGGCTGGCTACCCTCCTGCAGCACTGAAACTCAGGAACTGCAGATAAGTATGTGAGAGAAAAAAATATTTTGAGGGCATTAAGGCCATTTTGGAACCCAAGAGGAAGGTGAATCTATCCTCCCAAATCTTAGAAACAATAAGGTTAAACACAAACTTTAACTCGTTTTAACTGATCCATTTAGAGTGACTAGTCTAATTAAAACATCTTGAACTGAACATATAAATGAACTATTAAATGTAGCACTTTTAAGGCATTCATATTTCTTTAGGTAGAATAACTCTATGCAGATGAAGCTGGTATCAAATCAATTCCATTGAATTAATGAATAAACAAAAACATGCTCGTGTCCTTCTGAAATATCATCTTCTACAGAACTAAAGAGACAGCATCAAAAACCCCATAAACAAACAAAGAACCACCAAGAAATCCCTCCAAACCCCATAAAGCACAATTTGACCCTCTCAAGACAGAAATTAAAAGAAACAAATTATAGAAATTAGCTTTAAAGGTGGATTGAAAGGAAAGAGAAAGTAACAAATTAATCACTACAACTGTAGTAATAATAATNAGCTTTTGTTTGAAAAGTATCTTACAGTTTATGATAGCTTTGAAAAGGTGCATATTTTTCCTATTTGTTAGACAATTTTTACCAACATACTGTTTTTTGTGGATTCTGTCTACCTGCTGTGAGATTTCTACATCCATGTTTGACCACTTTAGGCCACACTCTTTTTCTACATGGTCATGAGAGCAAAAGTTCTGTTTACTTGAAGTTGTATGAAAGGTCATCACTGTGTCTGTCCATTTGTTCCCACAGTGGATAGTCAAACCTTTATAAATGTAACCTGGCAGCTGAAGAGGTTATTGGGACACCAAGTCTCTCAGGAAAGTTTGTGGGCACTTGAAGGAGGAAAGCACAGGTAACAAGTACAGAGGTCAGCACCTTGCCATGGAAGCCCTGCTAAATCCTATCTATGAGCACCCCTCTAAAACATGCCCTGAACATGCTATGCTAGAAAGAATATAGGAACTTAATTTAGTATTTATATAGGAATTTAATTTAGTATTTTTAAATTCTATTTTTATTTGTTTTAATATACATGATTTTTTCTCAGAGTTAGGGCAAATTCTAATGATGATTAATAGCCACATAATACTAATCTAAGCTAAAGGGGTGGATTTGATTTAATAATAAGTGTTCTTATTATTTTCTCTTATATTTACATAGATAGAGATATTACTAATACTAAAACATTATATATTATAATGGATAGATGTGCAAGTAATTTTATCATCTATATCTCATCTGGTTTTCAACTGAGACATTTCTTTTATCTTCAGTGTTCATCTGAAGGGCATACTAATCTTGAAAGCCGTTTATTACATTAAGTTGAAAAAAACCAACTGCTTTAAAGGAGAGGAAACAGGGTCAAAAACTTGTAAAAAAATGTGTATGTGTGTTCCTGGTTCCTGTTCTTCAACTGTGTTGAAAACTACTACTTATTATTCTTGTAAATAAGATAAGGTAGTCTTTCAAATTATGTTAAATTGATATGCATGATTAACTACCTCTGAAATGAAGCTAGCAAACCAGCATACACCTGTACAAGTTAAACTAAATTTGACATATTTACTTGCCTTGAATACTACTGACTAATATTACATAAATATTAAGGCATGGTACAAGGACAACAACTCAGCCTCCTTCCCTGTCATACAGGATTAGAACCAGATCAGTCTTTCAAGCATCCTTGATAACTTATAAACAATTCTTCTTGACAATTGTCATTGCATCCAGAGGTGAAAGATAAATTATTATTTCTACCAGGGCAGGAATGGTAGCAAGATTTTTTGAAATGATGCTATGAACATTCTTCATTTGATTGAGAATGATTGAGAGATTGGCTGATTCAAAGTGACTTCTTGTGTTGAATTTTATGAGATGGATAGTTCTGTGACTGCAGTAGGACAATGTTGACAGAATAACAACTGCAGACATTTCAATATAAGTACAACAATGCACAGTTAAGTTGTGATCAATATATCTTTATTTCCTGGCAAGAACAAATTTTTACTAGATATTATTAGTGTCTAATCTACCTCCCACACTATAGTATACGTATAAAAAAATGGTAGCAAGCTGGAGAGAAGGGAAAAAAAAATAGACTGATGGCTGAGCATTAAATTACAACTTTTGAGAATTTCAAGATGAACCTGAAAGAAAACTATTGAATGCAAGCATGAACAAAATACCCTTGTGAAAACTATATTTCTTTACACTATTTCCTCATGTGTTTGAATCAAAGTGCAGGCACTACTGGATGGCTTGGGAAGAAATTCACACCTTTTGATTAACTCAGGGAAGGCAATTTACACAACCAGTTGATCTACTTGACTGACATTGACATTCATCCAAAACAAAGGTCTCTCTCCATTCCCTTTGTGTCAAGATAAATTCAGTTTTCTTTACAACAGCTGTACTCACTCCCTGTATTTTATTTTTCAGTTCCACCCATGTCTTGCCTTTTGACCTATGTAAACTGTCCACAACCTATCAAAAGTAGATGAACAACATCATTGCTCTTTTCTGTGTGTGAATTTGTAGTAGGTTGATGCTGGCCAGAGGCCTGGCACCCAGCAAAGCCACAGACTCACTCCCCTCTGTAAACTCTACAAAGGAGAAAAAATCTAAAAAGGGTTCATGAGTTAAGGACCAGGAGAGATCACTCATCAAATATCATCACAGGGAAAACAGGCTCAGCTTAGAGGTATGCATTGAATTTATTACTAACAAAATCATAGCAGCATAATGAGAAGTAAAACAAGCCCTTAAAAAGACCTTCCCCCTACCTCTCCCTCTTTCCCAGCTCTACCTTCTACTTCAGTGGCACAAGGAGACAGGGACTGGGGTTATGGTCAGTTCATCACCTGTGGCTTCTCCCTCTGCTCAGGGAGAGGAGTTGTTCCCCTGCTGCACAGGGACCCTGTAGGGGTCCCTCCTACAGGACACAGTTCTCTGTGACCTTCTCCAGCGTGGCTCCAATCTCAGGAGCAGCAGCTCCCTGTGTTCTCTGTGACCTTCTCCAGCGTGGCTCCAATCTCATGATTTTTCTCTCCCTGTGAACTGCTGCAACTTGACTCCATCCCAGGAACAAACAGCCCTCCCCAAACTGCTGCAATATGGGTCACTCTTCCACAGGGTGCAGTCCTCCTCCAAGGACAGGCTGCTCCAGCATGGGAGCAGGGCCCCTCTGGCTTCAGATCCCCACAGGTTTACAGCCTCCTTTCAGCATCCACCTGCTCCAGNCAAGGACAGGCTGCTCCAGCATGGGAGCAGGGCCCCTCTGGCTTCAGATCCCCACAGGTTTACAGCCTCCTTTCAGCATCCATCTGCTCCAGAGTGGGGCTCCTCCAAGGGCTGCAGATGGATCTCTGCATCCCCATGGACCTCCTTGGGCTGCAGGGGCACAGCTGCCTCACCATGGTCTCCATCACAGGTGGCAGAGGAATCTTGGTTCCAGTGCCTGGAGCACCTCCTCCCCCTCCTTCTGCACTGACCTTGGTGTCTGCAGAGTTGTTCTTCCCAGGTGTTCTCACTCTGATCTTCTCTGGCCACAATTAATACTGAGCAACAACCTTTTGTTTTTCTTTCTTCTTAAATATGTTGTCACAGAGGCATTATCACCATTTCTAATTGGCCCATCTTGGCCAGAGCCATGTCCATCTTTGGAGCCCTCAGGGACCGGCTCTGTGGGACATGAAGGAAGCTTTCAGCAGCTTCTCACAGAAGCCATCTCTGTAGTGCCCTCACCACCAGGCTGTGCAAACCTAGTACAGAATTACATGAAGGGACAAGGCTATTCCAGTACAGAATCCTAGGCAGTTTGGCCAGAGTATGTAGGTAAGCATGTGCAAACACC
The DNA here is from genome assembly GCA_013398075.1 of Notiomystis cincta. Lineage (NCBI taxonomy): Eukaryota > Metazoa > Chordata > Aves > Passeriformes > Notiomystidae > Notiomystis > Notiomystis cincta. Next base: position 33,719 of record VZRX01001991.1, read on the forward strand.
ATTTCCTCAGGGACAACATTTGTGTGCTGCTCTGGTACAGGAGAGAAGCCTCCAAGATATCTGCATAACCACCATTGCCATCACTCGAGTTTGCCCTCATCCTCCATCTACTTCTGACTCTGAAAAGCTCCTCAGCTTAAAGCCATAGCTGAAATTCCTCTCAGAAATGTGGTATTTCTGTGGCTTATTTTCTATAAAACTATTTGCTACAGTTCTGCACCAAGTTCCATACTGTACCCACCCAGCCATTGTTTATCAGCCACTCTGTCCTAATTAATTGTTTTAAGTAGTGCCAACCTTAACATTTTTTAAATATTTTTTTGTTGTGTTGGGTTTGTTTGTTTGTTTGTTGTTTGTTTGGGGTTTTTGTGGGGTTTTGTTTTTGGTTTTGTTTTTACAAGACAGATCTTAATGTGAAAGCATTCTCATTAATAAAAAGTAAAATATTCAGACTCCAGCAAGTTACTTTCCCTCAGTTTTAGAACTTCCCAGGATATTTTTATTTAGAAACATGTTTAAATCAGTGGTGACCAAAATAGGCTGTAATTTGCAGTTATTAGTGGGATAGAAAGAACTGATAAGAACAGGCACTTGGGAATTTAACAGAGAATTTGGTATACCCTTCCATCTATTTTTTTTTTTTTAAGATGAGGAGAAGCTATTTTACATTTCTTATAAGATGCATTTGTTATTCATGTTTAGAGGACTAAAGATCAAAAAATGTGCTAAAACTTTTGGAGATCAGGCCCACCCCCAGAATGTTTTTCTTGGGTTACAGTGCTATATCTTCACCCACTTGATATCTACTGTGGGGAATGCCCTTTTGAAAGTGGGTGTCTATTTTGAGAGAATAGCCATGGTTACAAAAAAGGCCCTAGATTTTGCATTCAGCACAGCAAAATGGTCTTCCTTCAAGAGAAGAGATGTGCAGTGACCTTCCTCCTGCAACACCACATAGTCTTGTGGATCAAACACTTTCAAAACACGACAGCAGATATTTTAAAATATGTCACACTATGGAGAGCCTGTAGCTCAAATTACTCAATTGCAAATTCACATGCAACTACACAAATTGTGCTAAAAAAGAGATTTCTTCTTCTTCTTCTGTCTACATTTAAACAAAGGCTAAGGTTTATGAAATGGGGAAACCTACTGTGAAGTTCTGAATCAGGGACAGAGGCTTTTGTATAAGAAGTACTGGACCCTTTTACAGAAATCCTTGGCTCTTTATACATGAGAACAACAAGTGCCTTGCTCAAACATCTGAAAGCACTCTTGATTTGAAAGCCTCACCTTGACTTAGCATATTATGGCAAAGAGCCTTGCATCAGAACACAGCTACATCTGTGTCACAGGCCCAAAAGACGTCTGTGTCTATGTAGATTCTGGTCCTGAAAATTTTTCCCTAAGAAAGCTTCCACATTTCTCTCTCTGTTTTGTTACAATCTTCACTGCCCAAATGAACTCCTTCAGTCTCTTTGACTCTCTACAGGCTATTTTCTCACTTCTGCTTAATTCAGTATCTCTAACATTTGTCTTATACTCCCCGTTTTTAATTTTGAGGCACTTGGTGCTAAGAGATAAGCCTGTGGCAGATGCAATTTTCCAGCAGCGTATTAGTCACTTGTTACTGCCACCTACCTGCCTCTTTCATACTGGTGTTTCCACTGGGAAGGGAGAGATTGGAAAGCCTTTCATCTTCCTTATAATTATTTCTTCATAAAAAATAGCTGTGTGGAAGCTAGACACAAAAATCAGAATTTTAAACCTGAGACTCATCAGTCCTGTAAATCAAAAGATCTGAGTTACAGAACCTATCTCATGGTTTATCTCTATTGCTGGCATCACCACATTGACTGTTTAAACTGAAAACAACAAATATAGTCATCCAGTTTAGCCTTAGGCTTTTAGTATTTACTGCAAACATGTGCCTTCAGCTAGACCCAGACACATCTTTCAGTAATCCAAAGCTCAAAAAAGCTTAGAAAGCTGGAGTATAACTGAAGTATAAGCTTTACTGTTTAGTTTTTGTAATACTTTTGCTTCAGTTTCCTAGTTTCAGTTTGCAGTCTTTGCAGCTCTTTAGCAAGCTTTTTATCACACTGCTGTAGCTGAAACTCACAGTGCATTTGTACAAATAGATGATGCATCTGAGAAGCACTAGCTCTCTTCCATCCAGGGTAATGGAGTGGGTTAGGACAGATGGGTAAGCAAGTGGGTGCACCACCCTAGATCATAAGGGTGCTTGGCAACACTGTACAGAGGCTTCCAAATGCCTCTGTGTAGACTCCAGTTCAATAATAATAATCACTGAATCACAGGCTGGACCTGAAATTACTCTTACAGTTGCTTCCTTGCATCAAGCTTCTGATTTCACATGGGTTTACTACTTCAAATCCAGCACTGCCTGTGTGTTGGTTTCATTTTCCTTGTTCTGCATCAGAAATGGAAAATTCTGTTAGTGAGACTGATGCAAAGTGTTTCTGCAGAATTTCCCTCAGATATCTACGACCCCATTCACCCTCCCTCTGCACCAGCCCATGCTGGATCTGCACTTTATGCAGCATCACTCTGGAGGCTCTGTGTCCCTCTTCCCAGAGCTCTCAGTGAAGGGAATGAGTGCAGACAGATCAGGGCATGGTTTGCACGCAGCAGTTCAGGAGTTTCTGAACGGCACAGCTACTGGCTCGAGTTCCAAACTGAGCCAAGTGAATACTTCCAGACACACACAGCCAGATTCATATGGCACTGCACTTGAGTTTAGAAGCCCAGCTCACAGAAATTGGCTCTGCACTGAGTTAGCTCACTGTTTTTGCAAGGATTAATGGAGTGATTAATCAGGAACTGGATAAACGACCCACAGATAATTCACAGTTGATTATAGTTTCTTTTATCTGTCTCTGCTCCTGGATTGAAATTTTATGTAATGCACCAGCCAAGAATGTTTCTGCTAAATTCCTAGTGGGTATTTGCAATCAAGATACCTTGACACAGCTTGGTATAAATGTTAACTTTTGCTCAAGGGAGTATGGAAATGATGGGGTTATTGTAGGTCAGTATAAAATGAAAGGATGTCAGAGTAACAGCCCAGCTCCAGCCAAAGCTGGCACTGACATTTTTAAGATCCCATTCATTGAAGGGAAATCTTGCTCTTTCGGGGACTGCAGTTTGCAGAGCTATGGACTTGTTTAGTTTGAAAAATGAGCCTCCAAGGCAGAAAAAGACAAAAAAGCTTCTCCACTTTGCAGTGGAAACACATTGTCTGAGGAAAAATATTTCAGTTGTGCAAAACCAATGGCACGAAAGGATGGGCATGGCTTCCAAAGAATCTGTGCTCTCAGGTACTCTTGCAGATCTTTATTATTTCATCCCCTGATGTTAACTCAACCAAAGATCCTATGGGTCCTACTTTTGCAATGTTTGAGCAGAACTGATAGCCAATAAATTCTTTTGGGAAATATCAAAACCTTAATTAGAAGTTTCTGTGAGAAGAAAAATTACTTTTCTAAGTCAACTGCTGGCTTTATGTACTTGCAAATAACTGTACAGACTCCAAGAAGATGGTTCAGTTAAAGACCATGCTGTGCTAAACTAACATCACAAGGGGAACAACCTTTAGACATATTGTATTAATGTGGTAAATGAGGGCAAAAAGGCCTTTAGAGACTGAAAAAATAACCTATAAAAATGCACAAAAGAACTCAGGTTTGCAGCTGTGCCTAAGAGCTGCTCAACAATATGTTTACTGCTTTATCACTCTTGTAGGCATTTGAAATGCCACAGTAACTATAATTTTATGGATAAACTTGCTCTAAATATCTGCTGCTAGCTTCACCCAGAATCAACTGCAGCCTGGAAGCTGGCAGTCATCTTGCTGAATCTCATTACCCATTAATTATACTGCCCCTCATCTTACCTCTAGAATCCAATCTGAAAGATGATGTCAAAATTCACCTACCCAAAGGAAAATATTTGTGAAGGGGGAGCTGCAACTGATCGCAGCGTCTCATACCCAAAGAGGAAAATCCATGTTCATACTCATAAAAAACTGCCTCCGACAATAGAAGCAGGCATCTCATCCCCTGTTTTTCACATTTTCTCCCCCTGATGGGAATTCATGGCCTTGTGCAGGTTCTCTCTCAAGGGTATGAGGACAGAAAGGTGCAAATCTGTCTGAAGTTGGTATATTCAGGATGTAAAGGGAAAATAAAGACGAGTGAGGAGTCCATGAAATACCACAAAAGGTATATTTTCTACATGAGATCTGTGCAGTTTCCTTCATAAATCATCTCATCTTATTGTCTGTATGCATCCTGTATAGATACATATTGGGTCAGAGGTATTGCTCTAGGACCATCTAGTCTCTAGTCCCAGTGATTTTGGGATTAGACCCAACTGCTCTTAGGGCACATGTACAGAAACAGCAATCTTGGGCCCCTAGTGGACTCTGCAGTAGAGACACTGGAAATTCAACTCACCCCAGTCTTAGGTAGCAACTAAAAGAGGATTATCAGAATTACCAGTTTATTTTTACCTAGTTAAATTCCATTTAGATCTTGTTTTAAACTTCTTCATGTCTGTCTTCATATAAAAAGCTGTGGAATTAAAAGACAGTGGGATATGTGGATGAAGACCACTCTGTAAGAGTCATGTAATTTGTTTTATCCTTTGTAATAAATCCATAACTTGTCCATAAATGTCCCACAAGAAGTTAGTGCTGTAGTCTTGTGGCAGAGAAACAGGACTCTTTGAAGAAAAAGAAGTAATAAATACTCAATTTTCTTATCTACAAGCTTTTAACGCATTTACAGCAGTCGATTTCTTGCGCATTCTACTCATGTTCTTATTAACTAAGCTGCAGTCTTTCTTGGAAGTAAATATTTTATTTTAATAGCACATACTACCACCTGCTGTAAGCAACTGAAATTGCCTTTGCAATTTCAGAGCTTTTAAAGCCGCATTAGGCAGCCAGCCTTAGATTTAAAATACAGCTAGATTGTTGGCATCTTTATCTGATGCTAATTTAATTAGCTATTCATTCAAATATTTTCTAACCCTGAAAGTTTCTTAATTATATATGACTTGTAATATCTGGGGTTCAGCAGTCTCTAAGATGCATGAAAATGTAGAAAACAGTTCTGCTGTAGATATGAAGCTGATAATAAATTATTTAAGCACAATTTTGAAGATTAACCATTTCCAAATATAGAAAATTTAGTTAAGAAATTAGCAATTTATTCAAGGTGAGCAGAATTCTTTTAATAAATCAAGCCATGAGGGATCAAATATTCAGAATATTAATTATTAAAATATTTACTTTTTATACCCAGTTATCCATTTGACTCAAAGAAAGCCTAAGAAATGTTCAGGAAATCAAGATGTCTCTTTATTGCTTGTCAGAATAAGAATATTTTAGGGGCAAGGGATACATTCTGTATGGCTATTTTAATATTTATTTCTCTGGGGTTTTATTCCTGGTATATTTGTCCAACTGCAAACAAAAAGCTAATTATGAATAAATAATTCTTTCGCCAAATCCTCAGCAGGTATAAATCCATGTAAGTACTACCAAGGCATTGGCTTAGGCTGTTTGTCACAATCTGGAAAATGGTTTGTTATGTCCACTCATGATTTTGGAGGAGGAACAAAAACAGATTGAGTCTAGGTTAGAGAAGAAAGGAGGCAGAAAGAGGTTTATGGTGCATCAATAATTTGCATATGTATATGTAGTGCTTATGCTACACTAGAAAGTACAAGTGCAGAAGGGAAGCCAAACACATTGTACTGCAGCAAATCCAGTTTTTGTTCTAGCTTCTACAGCTTGCTTTTTGTCAAAAAAATAAAAAAAATCCTAGTCATCTTGTCCCTGCTGCCAGTCATTCCAGCACATGGCTGTCTTGCAGCCTGTAGGATTTTCTCTGTTCTCAGTCCATACAGGGAGCCCAAATCCACACCAGCTGTGGGCTGCCAGGTGGTGATGCAGATCAGAGTCAGCCCCATGCTGAGATGACCTTGGCTGGACACTTGTGCTGCCCTGCTGTGTGGAGCAGAGGAACACTGTTTGATGTTTCTATGGCATAGGGCAGTTTTGCTTGGAATGCAGCAGGAGCCACCAGAGGCATAAGGACAGCAGGAGGCAATGGCAGCTCCCTTAGATTCCCTTCTCCTCCTGCCCATGGCAGCAGCCACTTTCCAACAGTGAAACCCAGCAGGGAAAACTCTTTCCTAAAAGCTGGTTCATCTGGTGACATGGCCACATCAGCAGACTGGGGGGGAACAGAGGAGCCTGTGAGATGTACACCCAGTTACTGGACTTGCAGCACATCTTGCACTGAGGATGGTGTAGGTCAGGCAATGGAGAAATGGTTCTCCTGATCCAAGTGTGGTATGAGCCACAAGGAAAATTTGGGATGAAGAGTAGTGCCAGAGCTGGGTACATTTCTGCCTCCTCAGCTCATGGCATAGGCAGCCCTACACTGCTAGGACTAGAAGCAGTTCACACAAGCAGGACTAGAACATCAGTTCCCTCACCAGCCCATGCAGGTATTCTCTGAGGTTTTACAGTGGTTAGAGCATAACTAAGGCACAGCCTGATCTGGCCAAAAACATGGAAATGATTTCCCACCCCAGTGCAACCTACTGCTAAGGCCATTGTGTGCTTTTTCACTACATACCTATGCCAATGACAGGAACAATTTGCTTAATTGTAAGTGCTATTATACCAACAATGAAAGTAACTAATTATTAATTTTCCTGCTGGTCTTGTCACTTTTTCTTTTTCTTACTAATGCCATTTGCTCCCACTGTTTGCCCACTAACCCCACCAAAATTGTTCCTCTTGCTCTTTTCTCCCTTTGTCCAAGTTGGGCAGCCCCTGGACACGTTTTCTTGGCAATTTCAGGCATCATTTCAGGCAGGCACAGCCTCTCCAAAACTGAATGCCTTCTTTTTCCCCCCTAATATCACTATTCTGTTTTTCTTCTTTTTTCCCCATTATATTTATAGACTTCAAATCTTTCAGTCATAACCATTATCTTGCTAGACTTGATTGATTTCCTCATGGTTTAGTAACTCTCAAAGCTCCCTTTTTCTAACTGTTACAATGTCAAAACATTTTGCCATATGTTCATGCATGGTTTTCAAAAGCCCCATTGCCTTCCTCCTTAGAGCAGAGCCTTTTTGTATGAATACCACCTCCAGCAGCAGTGCTAGCATATGTCATCCCTGGAACAGCATTGGAACACACCTCACTTGGGACTTGTCTACCCTGAACATTGTGGAAAACTGCACATGCTGCCTGGGATCCACTGCACCAGGAAATGTAAAGGTCTCTCCTTCCATCTGTTGGGGAATGGGGAGAGGCAAGGCTATTTCAGTTTGCTTTACTTGCATATTTCCGTTCAGTGTCACGCTGTGGGTCATCCTTCAGTCAGAATTAGCATAATAAATTGGAGTAAGGAAAGGTTCAAGAAAGACTATAAGCAAAGGGGACTCGAGGTGATTTGTGCTTCTTGTCACCCTCTGAGGCAGTTCTGTCAACGAGACTTTCTTGAGAGAAGAAATTATGGCTGCACATTTTAGGCTACTAAATTAAGCTAAGGAAATTTCTCTTGTAGGATAAGATGTACTGGAGTTGCTGGCTGTGCCTCTCTTTCCTAGCCATTAAGGACAATAATTTTTAACTCAATTTTCTGATCTCCTTTTAGTACAATCTTTCCCCATTTTGTTACTGATCTGTCCCTTCCCAATATGTTGGTTACACTGGTTTCCTCTGCAGAGGGATGGATTGGCTGAGACCAACAGCACGAAGTTCAAGAAGACCAGGTGCCGGGTCCTACACTTGGGTCACAACAACCCCATGCAGTGCTCCAGGCTGGGGCAGAATGTCTGCAAAGCTGCCCAGCAGAAAAGGACCTGGGGGTGCTGACAAACAGCTGCTGAACATGAGCCAGTGTGTGCCCAGATGGCCAAGAAGGCCAATGATACCCTGGCCTGGATCAGTGTGGCCAGCAGGACCAGGGCAGGGATTGTGCCCTTGTTCTTGGCACTGGTGAGGCCTCACCTTGAGTTCTGTGTTCAGTTTTGAGCCCCTAAACTCAGGAAGGACATTGAGGTGCTGGAGCAAGTCCAGAGAATGGCAGTGAAGCAGGTGAAGGGTTAAGAGCACAAGTCCTATTAGGAGTGGTTGAGAGAGCTGGAGTTGTTTAGTCTGGAGAAGAGGAGGCTCAAAGGTGACCTAAAGGAGGTTGTAGCCAGGTGAGGGTCATTCTCTTCTCCCAGGCAAGCAGCAACAGGACAAGAAGACAGAGTCTTAAGCTGAAACAGGGAATGTTCAGGTTGGAAATCAGGAAGAAATGTTTCACATAAAGGGTGATGAGATATTGGAATGGGCTGTCCAGGGAGGCAGAGGAGTCACCCTCCCTGGAGGTGTTCATGGAAAGACTGGACCTGGCACTCAGCGCCATGGTCTAATTGAGGTGATGGTGTTGGGTCATAGGTTGGACTCAATGATCTCAGAGGCCTTTTCCAACCTAATTGTTTCTGGCTCATTCTGTCCCTAAATTAATTCCCTTCCTTTTTTCCACTCTCTCTTTCATCTTTAAAACACGTTTTCCAATGCTTTTTCTTATCTTAAATATGAAGCCTAAAACAACTTGTTCCCTTAACACCTTTCCCATATTTTGACTAACTTAATCTGGGAATTAACCACATATTGTTCCAGGAAACAACTAGTGCTACAAACGGCACTGTACTAGTTACAGGTGCAGGAATTAATTATTCAGGTTTTTGAACATGAAAAATAAAGATTGACATATTTTGGTGTAAGTCTCCTTATTAAAAAAAAAAAAGTTACTGTAAAACAATGCCCCAGAAATCCCAACATGTCCTTTGGGAGATGGAAATTAAGAAGACCTCAGTCCTTTCTTCTTTAGCAATGGTCTCTATCTTACTCTAAAAAATCCCTGTCTCTCTGGAGAGATGCCATACCTCTTAAACTGCATAGACCATTTCTTTTCATCTTGTTGTCACTTAATAACTATCTTGTCTTGAAGCATTTTCCTTCTCTTTCTGCTCTTTTTACATCTGTCTTATAATTTTTGAGGCATATTTATGTAGGTGCCTCACAGATTCAATATTTTCATATTTATGGGTACATGTGTTTGATAACACCTCAGTGGCAGTGTATATACTTCTAGAGTATACATATATAGTATATATAAAGTATACTCCTTCTTTCATTGTCAGATAAATACATATACAAGATTACTCAAGAGAATCTCTCTTAATGACATTCTTTCCATCCAAATATTTTTATTTTACCTTGTATTTTGCTTTGGTTTAGTCAAAACAGAGTGGCAAATACACTGCATTTCAGTTCCATTGCTGCCATCTCTGTTCTGCTGAACTCTGCAGGTTGTCTCCTAAAATACTGTCTGACAAGGAAATTGTTTCCCCACTGTTTTGTGCTTTCACCCACAGAATCTCTCAACCAAATCCACCAAAAATTGACTCTGCTGTGAACTAAACAAAACAGTTTGATCACAGCTAGCGTAAAATAGTACGATTCAAAGTCAAGCTGTACCAGGTTGACTTTTGTAAGTTAAAGGGTTGGCTCAAAATTTCACTTGTGTATAAAGATGCCCAGAATAATCTGTGCATATCAGATGTGAAAACTAAAATTTAAATTTTAATCCAGTCCTACACATGCTTAAATACATGCCTTTTAAAAATTAATTCAAAAATACATGGGTCAGTAGAACCACTTCCCCTCTTAAAATTAACCATATTTTTAAGTAGCTGGCAGGATGAGAGCAACATAAATGCTACAAGCAAAAGCACTGAATTCATTTGCTTTTTTTGATGGCCTTTGATCTTGCATCTACTATGAGGATGTCATGAACAAAATTGTTTGTTCTTGATGCACTAACTGTGTCAGACTTTTTGCCTGTGTTGATTTGACTTAGCACGAAGAGCAAATCCATTTTCAGCAATAAAAGAGCAATATACTTTCACATTTTTTGAAAAGTGGAAAACAGAAAAGGTCAATTATTACTGCAGATGCACTGCCTCTTCGCTGATTATATCATCAGAATAAAAGTGATGCTCTTGCCAAAAGTCAGCACTTTGATACAAACCAACACGCTTCTAATTTCAAAGACATATTTATACAAATGAACAGAACCATAAAGAACATGATTATCCAGATATATTTATCTTATCTTCTGAGTTTCCTTTTCTTAAAATGTCATTTTTATAAACACGGTCATTTGGCTTTCTGCATGACACTAAGGTAAAGGTAAATTTTTAACTCTTGATTTATATTTCAAATATTCTGCAACTCTTTCTACACATTAGTAATAGTCAGATGGGGCTTCTCACTGAATATGTCTTGAAAGCTCTGAGTACCTGTAATCCCTCTCTTAGTACTCATACATAAGGCATAAGGAAACAAAATTATACACAGGTGCATATAGAAAAAGGATTGCTTTTTCTATTTTGACTATGAAGGAGGCATGACACAGTAAGACAATGCAGTGCTCCTGCACAGCTTCCACAGGTAAGGCAAAGAATGCCTGTAGTATATCAAGGCCTCCACCAGCCTGCTCACCTGGGATTCCTCTGGAAACTTGGCACAAGTGACCCTGTAGCCTCTCAGCCACAGGATATTTAACACAAGTCACCCACATCCTGCATGTTAAGATTTGTTACAACTACAACCAGCATCACTTCAAAAAAAAGGGTGAATTTCATTGCATACCAGGCTGAACCACAGCAGTGGGTTTGCTGTGAAGTGATAACTGAGTTGAGCCCTTGTGGGGAGGTGGATGGAATATTATCAGCCTTCATCACCAACAATGCTCGGTGCTGTGAAAACTGACATTCATATTCAGCAGGAGGTGATATTTTATTTTTTTTTTAAGATAAGGTACCAAGGAGCTTAGAATCATAGAATCACAGAAGAGTTTTAGTTGGAATCTATCTAGTCCAATTCCCCCCTGCAATGAACAGGGATGTCTTCAAACAGATCAGGTTGCTCAGAGCCCAGCCCAACCCGACCTTGAATGTTACCAGGGATAACTTAAAAAGCTTTAATAGCTTTTGGTAGTAATTAGAGAGGTCTTGCAGATGCTAATTGGAAGTCCAAACCCTGCCTAAGGTGAGTTTGCAGCAGCTAAATCCTATTTTTGCAACTTTAGCAAAATGAAGATAACAAAGGGCTTTTATGACAAAGGACTTAAAAAGCAAGAATGATATGAGGTGACAATTCTCACATCATTGGAACTACTACAAATTAGGAGGTAAAGGCCAGCCTATGAAAGCTGATTGGTATCTTTCAAACATGCATTTTCTCATTAAATGTTTCACTCCAGTGGTGCCATAGTTCATACTCTGGTCTTGCTCACTTCTGCACTTGGGAGAGCTGACTGATGATTCAAGAACTGTGGATTGAATACTTCATCTACTTAACCTTTTCAGAGCCTAGGTAATTTCAAAAACATAGAGTAATATCTTTGCTTTATTTTTGTGCTCAGGAAGTGAAAGTTATGTTACTTCAGCAGATTTTTTTTTCAGTTATATGTCAGCTGAATTTTCGTGTACAAATATATTCCCTAAGTTGAGTGATCATAAGACTTTAAATGTCAACTCAGTATTCATGAGGAATCTTCTGTCTGCATTAAGAGCCAGCTGCTGCCAGTGATATTGGGTTACAGAGCACAAGAACAGCCAGCCAAAAAAAAAAGAAAAGAAAAAAAAGAAATCCAAAGTCATTGCTTGATTTGATTGTTATTCACTTTTAAGTACTTTCATTCAACTCTGATTGCTGTAGAATTTGTCTGCTTTATGAGTGTCTTTAAAAGGAGACATTGATGTTTTATGCTGTCTTAAGTGCTAACAATCATCACTGCTAATGAACATGGACTCATTAATGTCTAAATCATTCACAGCACAAGGGTGTTTCTTTCCCTCTTGAGTTTGCTTTTCCTGGGACAATTAATTTTTATATTAGCTACTACATCTGTTTCAAATACCATCCATGAATTTTAGTTTATCCTTTGGATCACAACACAAAGTTTGTCACTGTAAAGGTAGAATTTTTTATTCAGGACAAGAATTTTAGAACTGCTTCTCTATCCATACAAATATACATTTTTATTTTAAATTTTTCTTTAATTCTTAAATCTATAACTTACTGCTATTTTAACTATTCCCTAAATGAAAGTTGATATTATTTTAGTGTAAATAACATTACACTGTGAACCATGAAGGAAACAGATATACCTCTTGAGCATGGGACAATTAAAACTGACAATATTCACAATGACATTATCAAGTCTTGTGGGAACAAGTTTAAGAAGAAATTGTATCATCATACCTGGGTTTATATTTGGAGCTTATATTTTGGATCCTGAAGAACAAAGCTTTCTTTTAAAAATGCTTTTTGGTGACATATTATTGTGACCATTTCAGGAAAAGCACAGCACTGCCAAAGACTTGGACTGAACCATAGCCCTAAAATTTCTAAGGAAGAAACTGCAGTGTCCTGAGAAAAAAAGAATACTCTGAAACTGCATTACCAAGAAAAATATAAAATTAATAGTTTTCCTGTAGGATTGGACAGTGCAGCAACCCTTCATCCCACACACTATCCTGTAACTCTGGTGAAGCACTGGAATCCCACCTAAACCAAACCATAATTGAATCACATGATTTTGTTGAGATTGTCTATTGGTGATCAAAACACTCTCCCTGTGCTGTGAGTTTGGCAATTGTGTAGTTCATGGAACTAAAAGGAAAAATCTGTGGAACAGTTTTTTGTCTATCAGTCTCTTTTCCTCATATTTGGCTTGTTCTGTCCAGGTAGAACCTGCCTTTTCATGAGAGTACTCCCCTTTTATTTCCATTCAATTTAGATTCATTGAATATTCATAAAAAGGATGTGATTGCATTGCATTTTTAGTATCTTTTTCACTAAATAAAAATGACAACCAGCACCACATTACAGCAGGAGTGTGCTAGGTTCTGAGAGTCTGAATAAACAACACAAATAAAAATCATGGCATTTGCAAGAGTGGTGCACATCAGGATGTACATCACACACTGCAGCAATGCTGAACACACAGAGTTCTCTGAGCAACAGAACCAGATGAGATTGGTTTCAAAGAGTTTTGCAGATTAGTGATTTCATACTTTGATGCCTAATGAAGCGTGAGATTTTCATGTGATTGGGCATTCCTTGTTCCCTCTTCACATGAGCACTAAGCAGCAGACTGGAGCAGGAGAGGCAGTGTCACAGCCAAAGAAGTTTGTGTTCCTGTTTCTGTGCCTTGGGCGGGTTGACTTCATGAGAAGATGAGAAAACCGGGAGGAGTTCTTCTGGCACCTGAAATATTTTCTTTCCAGGATAGGTACACAGACTCTTTCCCTCATAGAGGCCTTTATTGTCTTCTCTTCTCAGGCATCTCCCATACTGGAGCTTGGGCAGAGGAGTGGGCAGAGAGAGGGATATCACCATTTCTTTTTGAAATTTGGATAGAACTGGTCCATTGGTTCAGAAGTTACTATATATGAATAGACACAGACACAGGCATTCACACTTTGATTGCTCAATGTTCATTCTTTTCAGGCACCTTGATTGAAAATGTGAAGGGAGGGAGAGAGAACAAGTAAATAATCTGCTTTCAGTATAAAGAGCTCTGACTCCTAATAAGCTGTAGTTCCCTTCATTTTGTCTCTGATTCCCACTTTATGGTTAACACAAAATTCTCATAGGGAGGAAAGAAAAGAAAAAAGTCTCTGTAAAGATGATTTTCCTACACACAGCACTTAATGCATGAAGCTTCTCTCTGAATTCAAAATAAGCGTTTGTCTTGCAAGTTCCATTAAATACATATATATATGCTTTATGAACGTATCTCCTGCATACAACTTCTCCTCCCTCACAGGATTTCAGCTGACTGTTTCAAGAATCCAAGGCTTGCCTCTGGTAGAGAAACCTGGCTCAGACTTCTGAGGAAACTGCTAAGTTGGAAGAAAGAGCTGTGACAACATCAGCAGAGTGTTACTGTGTAAGATAAGAAAGGTAAAGTTGACAGGGGAGGTAGAATTATTGAAACTGGGTCTGTGAGTGTTTTGAAGACTCTGAAGGAAAAAATGCCAAGGTGGAAAAGAAAAAACTCTGAAGGAAGAAGAAAGGGGTGAAAGAGAACTCAGGAAGAGATGAAATCCAGAGAGCATCAAGGGCCAGCCTTGGTGCCTTTACCTGACTTGGGATCTTCCTGACCTGAACTCATTATTGTCCATGGCTATCAAGGAGTCTCTAAATGTCACCTGGGAAGGGGTGAAGGCTGAGCACACTAACATTTAGCCTAGCTCTTTATTAGGTAGCTAACATCTGTACATGCCAAGCAGTGAATAATTGCTGTATACTTTATGGCTGTATGTATTATGCTGTCATAGTCTCTTTGCAAATAGATAAAGGTGTCCAAAGTGTTACAGTTACATCAGCTGGGTACATCAAACAGGTAATGACTCAGCCATGCTGAGTTTCTGTGGATGTCACCAAAACCTAAACAGACCAAAAGCAATTGGTGGCAGAGTTTGGACAGGGAGAGAATTTTGAGGTATAACTTCTAAGAGAAAAGGAGTTAAAACATCTCTGCTCTCCAGTGCATGGTCCAGTCTTTGAAATCTGACTGTTGTTGAAGGGGAAGGTCTAACTGTAACTGCTCAATATGATAATTAATTTGTGACCAATTAATGACCTGGAATGCAGGGCTAGAAGGCCTAATTGCAAGAAAGAGTTAACCTGCCTGGAAGCAGGAATGCCAGAGACAGATGGACTTCTTGCAAGGGAATAAAGGTTCCCTGGGTGATGAGATGAGAAACAACCTCAGCATTGCCTTAAAATGGAACGGGAATATGCAGAGGTGCAAGCTTAGGGATGACCTTTGGAAAGTAGAGCTGGGCTGTGGGACAGACCCACAGCTGGGATGAGGTGCTACATGTAAACACTATTAGGATTAGTGTTGATGCAAGGGTTCATTAGGAATCTGCTTATGACATGTCTATGGAGACTCCATGTAGAACTGCATATAGTGGTAGAACTCTGGCCAATGCATTATTCAGTAACTATTTCTCTTTGTATTTAAGCACACATTTGTGTTTAATTGAACTCTAGTGGTACCATAAAAATTCCTCAACACTGTATATATCCCATATTCAGACAGCATCTCTGTACCTTTTAACATTTCTTATTCTTGATGTTTCAGTACAGTACAACAGTAGCATGGTCCTCCTATTCCTCAAATCACAGACTGTAAATAAAGTAGGTGGAATATATAGAAGGGTGAAAGCTATTTAACTGTTCTCCTGAAACATGGATCATGCATGATTATGAAAATCAAAGAGAAAGAGGTTTGAAGAGTCAAAGGGAGTCAGATTTCACTTTTACAGATGTCCGTGGGACAGATTAAGACAGCTTTCCACCTCTGAATTTCTGGGGCATATGTTGACCATTTTACAAAGAAGAACTCCTGAGAAGATGACCCTCTTTATCTTAAAAAGTCTTCACAGAGCACTAAGATTACAGCTGCAATGAACAGGCTGGATGCCCAAATCAGTGAACTTCATGATACCATGGAAGTGAGGGAAGTTTTTGTACAAGCAACTGGAGACGGGCAGACCTGATTTCTCTCTGCTGATCTCCAGAGGATGTTTAGCAAATTTAAGCAGTTCTGCTTTGAAGCTAGATGCCCATAATATTGATGGGTCAACATTTAAGTTAGAAGGATATATTGGCAAAACTTATTTCTTCCTTGTGATCATCTTGAACCTGCTCACAGTAAATTCATGTACATAACAATCCAGCCTATTTGTCTTGTACATAGAAATTATTTCACCATTTTCAGCACAGCACATACTGCTTAATGCTGGTGCATAAACTTCTTTATTTGCATTTAACTAACTTCCAAGTCATCCTGATAAACATATTAATTGAAATAGCTTGTCTCCCTCTTCCAGCATTTAGAACAAGACCTAGCACAGGATTCTGCAGGGTGCAACCCCACCTAAAAGGAGTAAGTGAAGGATAAAAGAGAGGCTGGGTCTGGAGGTGGTTGTGGTGTAGAGGGGGGAAATTAGGCTGACTAACAACACAAAGGCTGTTCCTGCTTGAATGCTGATGAGCCAAGTTATCTGTGCTGGCCACCTGCCTAACTATTTATTTCCTGCCAATGTTTGATTGCTTGTGCTGATCTTTAGGGAACTGTTATTGTGTGAATGCTGCTAAATGATTTTAATCTTTATTTTAATTCCTGTAAGCTTTTAATATAATTGTAAAAGATAATATGTGATTTGTGTGTTGTCTGATTGCTAAAACCTTTGTGAAATAATAAATGAGTATTGAAATTCTCTATGGAAATTCTGGAATATAGCCAAAGGGCAGATAACTGTGGGTGAAGGCTTAACTGAACAGCAGCAAAGTGTTGCCACTGCCCTTGCTGGAGATGCACACAGAACACTTTGGTTACATCAACAGAGCCCTCTTTATCTCTCCTCAGCCTGTGTAAGAGGCAGCTGTGGTCTGTTTTCTTGCTCTCTGTGCACTCATTCTATTTTGACATTATCTATAACTGCATGGCCAATCATGAACAATTACAGGTCTTCCCATGAGCTCAAATTCCCACAGCAGAGCTGTGCCCATGCTCAGGGACCACAAAACCCATCCACCTCCCCATGTTTCTTCCCTGCTCCTGAACATAATCCAGGGCATACTATGTGTTTTCCATGGTCTCAAGGCTTTTCTTCATGTCAGATGCTCAATTCTTCATCCTGACTAGAGAGATCAGTGGCACAGGCCTGCCACTACCATGCTGTTGTCCAAAATGCAGCTTGGTCTGGACCAAATAACATTCTCCAAAACAGTGATGAAGCACCAGCTATAGGATGGCCAGACCACAGATAAGGGTACAGCTTTTACATGACCAGACTATTTTAAGAAATGAGAACTTTTGCTGTATTAATGAGGAACAGCTGGTGGTGGTTGACAATATAGTTTAAAGAACTGGAACTGGGAACCACTTCTGTTTAGTACAGGCAGCAGAAAGCAAGAAATGGTCTGTGCTGAGTCCTGAGAACTTCTTGTTTCTACTGACCAAGTAAAACTTCCACAGTCCATTTTCTGGACTGGGAGGAAGAGGTCTGTGTAAGGCACAGTCATGTCAGTGACTGTGTGTAGGTGTGTTGGCCTGGGACAGTCTGTAGGTACAAATTCTGAGACACTGTCACAAATTCTTGTTGTCTAGCCTTCCCATCCACTTCTGGGATCTCTAAAAATATTCCCCAGCATTGATAAAGATGAAGGAATAAGAAAAATTGGTGGCAGAAAAGAGCCATCATATGTACCACATAAATCTCTCTCAATATTTATACATATATTTATATATATGTGTGCACATGCACACACACATATATATACACTCTATATGTGTGCACATTTACACACACACACTAGCAGATTTTGGCTACTCTGATTTAGCAATCCCCCTCTCTCCCATGCAATGTCTGGAGCTCACTCACATGCTGGACAGACAGTCATGCATTTGCAGAAGTCCAGAGCAGGGTCATGACTGAGGCACAGTCCCTCCCTGGGCAGCAGCCAAAACGTGGGCCAAGGGTTCAGCACCCCAAAAGAACCACAGAATTGTGTAAGTCAGACCAGAATTCATAAACAAAGACAACCCAGTACAAAGCATGTAGACAAATACCATGTAATTCTAAAAGTGTTTTATACTGAGGGCAAACGTAAGCACGATTTTGGAAAGATTGAATTGGCCTTGTCTCCCAAAAATTCAGGTCAGGAAGGCAGGTTATACAAAACACATACAGCAGAATATTTCTCATGTACCATTACATATTAAGACCCAGGTCTCTTCCTAAATGTTTCTTTATATCTCTCAGTGACTAAAAAAGTTAAATATTTTAGTCTTAAAAATTTAAATATTATCTGTACTGCACCTTGGTTGCCTTTACTGAGTGTCTGCCAGGAATCTGTATGAAATCTGTATGCAGCAGTTGTTCTGTTCATACAGCTCTTCATCACCAAGCATAAGAATTTAGATAATTAATATAGAAAAAAAATTATTCTAGAGTTACTACATAATTTAGAGGGGCGGAAAAAGAGTAAAATTATGTTTTTTCTTAACTGTCTTTTATTAAATAACTTTGTTCATGTTGTTAATGCATGTGACCTCACTGCTCTGCCCTGGTTGCTGCTATGGCAGTGTGTCAGGCAGTCTACTCCCAGCACCTGCTGTGTTTCAGTTACAGAGAGATGTAATCAGCAAAACTGGCTATCCTGTTTATTTCTCTTTTCTTCAGACAACCATGTTCAGAGACCTGAACAATTTGACACCTATCATCTTCATATTTACTTTTGCCTTGAATAATCTTTAATTTTTTTGTTACGCTAGAGATTTTAAGTAAAATAAAAATTAACAAACAAACAAACAAACCCAAACACAACAGAAACCCCAAATCTGAGATATATGTAATTATGTTTGGTATATGTGGACATGTTTACAGGGCAGCCTGAAGCATACCAGAGAGGTATGTGAACTAGCTTTAAACTGTATGTGTAAAACCATTCCGCTTTGGCAGCCCACAGGTCTGACACATAAAAATCCATAATACACTGGTCAAAAGAGGCCAGCTCTAGGGAGAAGCTGTGGGAGACTGAGAAGGAAAAAAGCAACCACAAAAACTTAGCTGAGACTAGCTGTGTTACACATCTATTGCTGTCTTCTACTTGAAAACACGTTACCTATGCACTGACAGGAACCCCTGTGCAACTGCCTTTGACCAGACAGTTATTGCATTAACTGCAGGTGTACAATCTGCAGGCTAAAAAGAGAGATTTCAGAGATTATATTGCCTCTGGTTGCTGCAACAAAGTCTGCTGAGGCTGCAGGAGGAAGCTTCCATGAGCAAGAACGTGGAGAAATCCTACCTCCTCCTTGGATCCATAGTGTTTATGTTTGTAAAGTCTACCATCACAAGAAAGAAGCTGTTACTTTAGCACCCCCAAATCAAGACTGGGCAATCATATGGAAGTGGTTAAATTTCTGGAGACTGTTTTCACTTTCACAATTGGTACAGTTATATATCACCTCAAATTGAAAGCCAGCTTTTCTGTTCTCTCTGATATGGCTAGTATTTAAACATTTATACACAGCACTTAGACAGTTCTTTCCACTGCTCAGGAGACTTTGAATAACCTTGATGTTCATGTTCATTGTAACTCAGTTTGGTTTATGCTTTGGGTTTTCTTGGTTTGCTTTGTTTTTTCCTCCAGTTTAATGTGTAGCTTTAAAAGTCACGCTGATAGAGTTAGCTATACTAATATCTATTGTCCTGCAAATTTAAAAAAAAAAAACACATTAAATTTGCAATGTATATGCCACCACTTGACACTTTGACCATTCACAAGACACCTAAAATAAGAATGGGAAATTCAGTTCAGACCTGTTTCACAGAACAGTTGAGGTTGGATGGCACCTCTTGAGATCATCTAGTCAAACAGTGTCCAGCTGAAGAGTTGGGTAGAGCAAGTTGTATCTGACTGGACATTGAATGTCACCAAGGATGGAGATTCCACAACCCCTCTGAGCAATCTGTTCCTGTGTTTCACCACCCTTACAGGAAGAATTTTCCTAGTATTAAGCAAAAGTTCCTGTTCCATTTTGTGCCCATTGCCTCTTGTGTTGTACCTCGGCTGCTGCTGACAACTCTTCAAGCCTGGCATTTCAACCAGCTTTCAGTCCACTTCCCTGCCCATTCATCTAGCCCATTCTTCATTAGCTGACTATGAAAATATTACAGGAACGTGTCACAAGGCTGCCAAAAGCTGAGGAAAAAAGCCATCTAGAGCTCTACCTTTCCCCATCAAGCTGGCCTTGTACTACAACAAAACACAAAATGCTAGACAAATTATAAAAAGTTAAATTAGAGACTAAAGAGAAACTAAACAAATA